>CAMOHE010049162.1:2829-37236 GCA_946598075.1 Artocarpus hirsutus
ATTTTCAGTTTAAGGGCTAAACCGTAAAGTTTTATGAAAAAGGGGCATGATTATGCAATAAAGTGATACGAGCCACTAAGACATTATTTTAAAGTTAATACGTGCCTATTTTTGTTAAAATAATGAATCGAGCTCGAATAGGTCAGTAGGGCCACGAGGGGGGGGGGCAAAATCGTCATTTTTGCCCAAACGACCCCAATCGCTCTGAAAGGTTCAAATAAGAAAAGAAAAGGATTAGAAAGATTTTCGCCCTTCGTTAGTGATAATAGGGTTTAGAGTTGTGTACAGTTATGCAACTTGAATAATTAAGTAGCAAATGTTTTGAAACGAAACGTAGGGAAGTTGGCTAATGGTTTTGTAATTGGCCAACAGGATCCTAGGAGTCTAGGAGAAAGGAGACCGAAGTTGATTTTGCGGTGCTCGAAAGGAAGTACCCATCCCACCTACAGTATGAAATGTAGGTATAGAATATGTGTGTATATGTACACCAGAGTATATATTATGCTGTTCTTTTGTCCCAGATGTGTTTTATATTCATTTTCTACAGAATAAAGTGAATGTTTTATTTACAAACTCTGAATTATATTGTTTCTATTTATGACCTCACTAAAGAACAAAATAGGACCAATTGGAAATAGGCATGTTTAAGATCACATTGGACGTCATTGACAATGTAATTTCCATGCTATGCATACATACTTATCTATGTCATTAAATAAATTGGTATGGTGACCAATGATAGGTCTAGTTATGAGTATATAAAACAAAGATCGTTTTGATCCAATGCTAATATAGTAGATAGACCAGATTGTAGACAAGGAGATATTTCAAGATAAGATAGCATTTTCAGTGCGCACTCAAGACTAAACAATATAATTGTGTCAGGAAATATATATAGCTCAAGTGGTACATTGTTGGGTTATGTTTAATATCCTATTATAGCATTACATATTTAAGTGACAATTATATTATGGGTTATCTAATTTAATAGGGCCAAATAAGTGATCAATTATATTGGGCTCTAGAGATATCAATTAGGTATGGACTTTAAATGTATAGAATCCTAATACTAGTCACAGTAAGAATAATGGAATTCTATTTTCACTTAGTATATAAAATGTTGTGGTCTCAAAGTCAAATCATACGTACAATTTGCTCTTCCTCTCCTTCCCCATTAAAGAGCGAGAATCTTTAAGCACTAAAGACAGATTTAACTGTAAAAGACTCCATCCTTCTCAATTTTATCACCATGGACCTAGGTACACATTCTCAACTATTATTCTCAATATTTTGGCATGGTGGTTCTTAGAATTTAGAAATATAGTAGTAAATCATATTATGATTAAATCTAACATAACAAATATAGCTGTACTTTTTAATTTAATTCCATCTTAAAGGAAAATCTTAAAAAAAATTAAAAAGATATCAATGCAAATCACTATTTTTTAAATAATATTATTGAGAATCAACTTAAGGACGATCTCTATATTTATTAGCATTGATTTCGATGGAATCTTTATAATTTCCGGTATTAGTTATGGAATCCTTATTCTTGCAGATCAGAACAATGACGGAATCAGGAAAATAGGATTTTATTTCTACTTATATTACCATTAAGAAGATTGATTCTGTTTATATCCTAGAAATTTTAGGGAAAGGTTGAAATATATTATCATTATTACTCTCAGCTCTGACGATATGTATATATCTTCCCACAAATTTTAGCATACGCATTAGAAGTTTTAGAATCATACTAATCAAAATGGGGTTGTTCAATGTTTGTTTAACTGCCATACTTTTAACTATTTTTCTGTTCCGGTTATGGGGGACAAAAATTATATGAGATAAAAAGGTTGGTTCCGAGTGGTCCAAACCATGGAGATCTTCCACCAGTAACAGGAGGAGGAGCAACTACTTCACCAGAAAAGAAAATTTCGACGTCGAAAACTTGGTCATCAAGATCATGGCAGCTGAAACGATTAGTCCCATCTGGTCCAAATCCGGCTCAATCTCCTAAATCGCCTCCGGCTGTTTAGTCGTTATATTATTATTACAACAGAAATTATGTATTCTTCTTCCACATGTTGAAGAAACTTAAGTATGCATGCTTCAATAGTGAAGGCTATATAAATCTTCACCGAATGCTTACTAAATAAAGTATTTTTTTAAACTTTATGTTTGCTTTTCTTTTATACAGATTATGTTTTATTAGCCTCTTTTTTTTTACTCATCTTAAAAAATCCTTTTTACCGGAATTTTATTTATGATCAGTTTATTAGTACAAGTATAGTTAGTTATGAGAAGATCGATTCATCAAGGAAAAAAAAAAAAAAGAAACAACTAATATATTATTTGAAAAGACTGAGACTACTAATAATCTTTTTTTTTTTCAATTTTATTCGTATCAAAATTTTATGTTACACATCTTAAATCTTAGATCTTTGTGATCAAATTTTGCGCATGGAGAAGGAACCTGACTGGCTCTTGGCTTTGGAAGAAAATTATTAGAAGCAACGAGCTAGAACGAAGGGTTAGAGGGAGGCGATTGAAACGTAAAGTTCTTCCACTCAAAAGCCTCACGAGGTTGGGACAAAAATACTATTAAAGGGCTGGAAAATTCATAGGGAGAATTGTTAAGAACGAATTAAACCAAATTGTTTCAGGATCGTTCATGTTAAATCATTGAGAAGAATTGATCTAGATTGCGGAAACGAACCTTGATTCATGAAAACTGAATTGTTGTGGGTTATCGCCTTCCAATTCAATACGTATTCCTTTAGAACTTCAAGGAAGATGGGATTTCCAAAGAAAAAGGAATATCGGTAATTTACGTATGAATTAGGGACCATAACCAGAATAAATAACTTTGGTTATTTTAGTGTATTTTTCGTTTCACCCATCAAAAAATCTAGAAATTACAAATTGGTATCTAAACATATAATATTAATAAAAATAACCCATACATTATTTTAATATCTAAAAAAGCCATCCAACTTTATCTTAATTATATCACTTTAATTTAGGCTTTACTTTAAGATAGTATTAAATAACACATTTAATTACATATGTGTGCCCACATGAAAAATTAATTTTTTTCCAACAAGAATGGGTCCATTCCAAGGAAGACGTGGTTGGAGTCATTAGGGACTATTTTAACGATATCATATCGACTATTCTCCCGGACAGCGACTACATCGCCGAGACTGTTGAAAGAATTGTTTATAGTAATTGAGGTGAAGAACATGGCCTCATTTTTGAGGCAAAAATTTTAAAAATACTCTTAGAACAATTTCAAAAAAATTCTCATTTTTTAAAACAAAATAATTTTCACCTATGTTGAAGACGCTACCAAACGGACCCACTGTTTAGATGAGACGTCAAAATCTCCTGAACTAGATGGGTTTCATGCGAGCATGTATCAGAAGAACTATGACTTGCAACTTTCGTCCTTTCCCTCTTTTCCCCCTTCTATTCAAGCAACGTTTTTCCCAATCTACTCTTATTAAAATACTTTTTGTCATATATGGGATTACCAAATTTTTACTCACAATAATTACCCAAATTGTCTATTCTAAAAGCGTTGAGTCTTAATATATCATATATACAATTTTTTTAAAAATATGGAATTTACGGATTCATTAAGATATGGGATTTAAAATACGGATTATGCCCTGGTATTTATCTTTGGGCACATTTTTTGTTTTCATTAACTGTTCACATTTTAGTTTTTTAATGTTTGACTTTGTGCCATCATTTTCCCACAATTACCGTAATTAATTTAGCGGAATCTGGATCCCTGTATTCCATATTTAGCAACATTTAGTTGTTCACGTTTTTATTTTGTGGTATCAGTTTCATTTTTTTGCGAGATTTGATTCGGCATTTTTTATATATTAGTTTCCCTATCACAAATGTTTGAATTCTGATTTTTATTAAGAAGTTGTGACCTTTTTGGCAATTCTGCGATAAATTGTCAAAGATTTTCTCTCATGTTTATTTTATCATTTCACATTTAGGAGGATCAATATTCAAATATCAAATATAATTACCAATTATAAAACAATATTTCTCTTAAAACATAAGAAAATAGTAGATAAATTTACATTACATTTAACAAAGTTCAATCTAATTCATGAAACTTTGTCATTTTATGTTCATTATCCTTGTAATGACCGAGAAAATTTCATTAATAAAACCTAATATTTAATTGGGTTTAATTAATGAATTTACTTTTAGAAATGTGATTTTTTGTAAAAATTGTAATCTTTGTACAAAATTACGATAAAATATGAATGAACGGCATTGATTTCAAATTGCACGGTGAATATGATGCAATGTTGGGCATGGTAAAATACAGATTTTATGAGTTGAATTACTCAAAAATTTGTAAATAATACCCATAAAATGAATTTTATATCACGATTAATTGTGAAATTGTGATATAAACGAATGAGTGAATAGAATGTAAATAGGACATAAAGTTGTCCAAAGCCTAACATGGGGTAAAAAGGAGGCCGGAGCAGTATAAGAATACTGCTAAGTGAAAACGTAAATATAAAAAATGTCATGTTTGGCCTCCAAAAGTGAACAAAAAGTAAGTTAAATATTTTTATACAGTCTAAGAATATGAAATACACTGATTTGATCATGGCAGTATAAGAAAAATACTGCGTGACGAAAAATTAGACTGTGTAAATTTTAGGCCCAACAAAATGGACTCTCCTTGGTTTGCTAATAGGCCACATGTCATGAAAAGTAGCACAGTAGCATGTTGCCACCTAAGGGTCATGAAGTGGGTGACCATGAGTCACCACATGGGATAAGTGAGCATTTAATGCTTGTTTATCACAAAATTTTTTCTTCTTCTTCTTCTTCTCCAAGTTTCGGCAGCCATGGTTAGAACTGTCAAAAAATTTTCTCAACCTCACACTTTGCAAAAATAGCCCCAAAACAAGTTTTAGGAGCAAGCTCAAGGATTTTCACAAGATTTAAGGTAAAATTCCAAACTTTTTAACAAGTTTTCAAGGGATTTTTCATTGGTTGAAGGGGAAATATTAACCCATGGTATTTTTGCATGAAAATGAAGCTTAGAAGGGAGTTCAAAGGGATTTTGAAGGCTAGAAACCAAAAGAAAGTTATTTTGGTAAGTTTTGGGTTTTAAAGTTTCAAAAATTTATGAATTTTGTTTGGATTTTTATTCTCTCAAACTCATGTGAGTTCTTGAGCTTATATTTGATGAATTTCATGTATATGTGATGAATGGCATGGTTAAGTTGTGAAATTTTGATTTATGGTGCAAAATGGTAGTTTTTGCAAAAAACGTATTTTTGTAATTTTGATGATGGTTTTTGGAAAAATAAGGTTTGAGCATGAGAATGATTCGATTAAGGCATGAAACGGTTTCTGCAAGGATAGATTTGCAATTTTAAAATAGATTTTGACCAAAATGCCCTAGGGACTAAATTGAAAGAAAAATTTCTTTCTCGGCAGAATTAAAAAAAGGCCGAAAACACCCCTGTACAGTGAGATTTTGGAAAAAGTTAAAACACAAAAGTTGTAGATCTCGACGAAACTGTAAGGCACCAAAGATGGTTCGTCAAAAAACTCAATCATTCGTGAGTTTTTGATTTTTCAAGAATTTTTTAAAAGTGAAAAAGTGTTAAAATGGAAAAAACGTTATTTTTCAAAATGATTTAAGGCATGGTACTTTAAATAAAAATATTTCTTATGAAAAATAAGAAATTTTGGTGTAAAGAGAAAAATTTTAGCCTCGGGGCAAAATTATCAATATTTTCAGTTTAAGGGCTAAACCGTAAAGTTTTATGAAAAAGGGGCATAATTGTGAAATAAAGTGATACGAGCCACTAAGACATTATTTTAAAGTTAATATGTGCCTATTTTTGTTAAAATAACGAATCGAGCTCGAATAGGTCAGTAGGGCCACGAGGGGGGGGGGGGCAAAATCGTCATTTTTGCCCGAACGACCCCAATCGCTCCGAAAGGTTCAAATAAGAAAAGAAAAGGATTAGAAAGATTTTCGCCCTTCGTTAGTGATAATAGGGTTTAGAGTTGTGTACAGTTATGTAACTTGAATAATTAAGTAGCAAATGTTTTGAAACGAAACGTAGGGAAGTTGGCTAACGGTTTTGTAATTGGCCAACAAGATCCTAGGAGTCTAGGAGAAAGGAGACCGAAGTTGATTTTGCGGTGCTCAAAAGGAAGTACCCATCCCACCTACAATATGAAATGTAGGTATAGAATGTGTGTATATGTATACCAGAGTATATATTATGGTGTTCTTTTGTCCCAGATGTATTTTATATTCATTTTCTACAAAATAAAGTAAATGTTTTATTTACAAACTCTGAATTATATTGTTTCTATTTATGATCCCACTAAAGAACAAAATAGGACCAATTGGAAATAGGCATGTTTAAGATCACATTGGACGTAATTGACGTTGTAATTTTCATGCTATGCATACATACTTGATCTATGTCATTAAATAAATTGGTATGGTGACCAATGATGGGTCTAGTTACGAGTATATAAAACAAAGATCGTTTTGATCCAATGCTAATATAGTAGATAGACCAGATTGTAGACAAGGAGATATTTCAAGATAAAATAGCATTTTCAGTGCGCACTCAAGGCTAAACAATATAATTGTGTTAGGAAATATATATAGCTCAAGTGGTAGATTGTTGGGTTATGTTTAATATCCTATTATAGCATTACATATTTAAGTGACAATTATATTATGGGTTATCTAATTTAATAGGGCCAAATAAATGATCAATTATATTGGGCTCTAGAGATATCAATTAGGTATGGACTTTAAATGTATAGAATCCTAATACTAGTCACAGTAAGAATAATGGAATTCTATTTTCACTTAGTATATAAAAGGTTGTGGTCTCAAAGTCAAATCATACGTACAATTTTCTATTCCTCTCCTTTCCCATTAAAGAGCGAGAATCTTTAAGCACTAAAGACAGATTTAACTATAGAAGACTCCATCCTTCTCAATTTTATCACCATGGACCTAGGTACACATTCTTAACTATTATTCTCAATAATTTGGCATGATGGTTCTTAGAATTTAGAAATAGGTAGTAAATCATATTATGATTAAATCTAACATAACGAATATAGCTGTACTTTTTAATTTAATTCTAATCTTAAAGGAAAATCTTAAAAAAATTAATAAGATATCAATGCAAATCACTATTTTTTAAATAATATTATTGAGAATCATCAACTTAAGGACGATCTCTATATTTATTAGCTTTGATTTCGATGGAATCTTTAAAATTTCCGGTATTAGTTATGGAATCCTTATTCTTGCAGATCAGAACAATGACGGAATCAGGAAAATAGGATTTTATTTCCACTTATATTACCATTAAGAAGATTGATTCTGTTTATATCCTAGAAATTTTAGGGAACGGTTGAAATATATTATCATTATTACTCTCAACTCTGATGATATATATATATATATCTTCCCACAAATTTAAGCATACGCATTAGAAGTTTAGAATCATACTAATCAAAATGGGGTTGTTCAATGTTTCTTTAACTGCCATAGTTTTAGCTATTTTTCTGTTCCTGTCTTTTGCTAGGGCCGGCCGAAATGATGTCGTTGCTATACAAAAGATTGGTGTGGAAAATTTTGGGGGACAAAAATTATTTGAGATAAAAAGGTTGGTTCCGAGTGGTCCAAACCATGGAGATCTTCCACCAGCAACAGGAGGAGGAGCAACTACTTCACCAGAAAAGAAAATTTCGACGTCGAAAACTTGGTCATCAAGATCATTGCAGCTGAAACGATTAGTCCCAACTGGTCCAAATCCGGCTCAATCTCCTAAATCGCCTCCGGCTGTTTAGTCTTTATATTATTATTACAACAGAAATTATGTATTCTAATTCCACATGTTGAAGAAACTTAAGTATGCATGCTTCAATAGTGAAGGCTATATAAATCTTCACCGAATGCTAACTAAATAAAGTATTTTTTTAAGCTTTATGTTTGCTTTTCTTTTATACAGATTATGTTGGTTTATTAGCCTCTTTTTTTTTTACTCATCTTAAAAAATCCTTTTTATCGGAATTTTATTTATGATCAGTTTATTAGTACATGTATAGTTAGTTATGAGTAGATCGATTCATCAAGGAAAAAAAAAAGAAACAAATAATATATTATTTGAAAAGACTGAGACTACTAATAATCTTTTTTTTTTTCAATTTTATTCGTATCAAAATTTTATGTTACACATCTTAAATCTTAGATCTTTGTGATCAAATTTTGCGCATGGAGAAGGAACCTGACTGGCTCTTGGCTTTGGAAGAAAATTATTAGAAGCAACGAGATAGAACGAAGGGTTAGAGGGAGGTGATTGAAACGTAAAGTTCTTCCACTCAAAAGCCTCACGAGGGTGGGACAAAAATACTATTAAAGGGCTGGAAAATTCATAGGGAGAATGGGTCCATTCCAAGGAAGACGTGGTTGTAGTCATTAGGGACTATTTTAACAATATCATCTCGACTATTCTCCCGGACGGTGACTACACTGCCGAGACTGTTAAACGAATTGTTTATAGCAATTGAGGTGAAGAACATGGTCCATTTTTTAGGTTAAAATTTTAAAAACACTCTTAAAATAATTTCTAAAAAATTCTTATTTTTTAAAATAAAATAATTTTTACATATTTTGAAGACGCTACCAAACGGACCTGTTGTTTGGATGGGGCCATCAAAATCTCCTGGACTAGTTGGGTTTCATGCGAGCATGTATCAGAAGAACTATGATTTACAAATTTCGTCCTTTTCCCCTTTTCCCCTTCTATTCAAGCAACGTTTTTCCCAAGCTTCTCTTATTAAAATAATTTTTGTCATATATGGGATTACCAAATTTTTACTCACAATAACTACACAAATTGTCTATTCTAAAAGCGTTGAGTCTTAATATATCATATATACAATATGTTGTGATATCCAATTTTTTAAAATATGGAATTTACGGATTTATTAAGATATGGGATTTAAAATACGGATTATGCCCTGGCATTTATCTTTGGGCACATTTTTTGTTTCCATAACTGTTGACGTTTTAGTTTTTTAATGTTTGATTTTGTGCCATCATTTTCCCACAATTACCGTAATTAATTTTGTGGAATCTGGATGCCTGTATTCCATATTTAGCAACATTTAGTTGTTCACGTTTTTATTTTGTGGTATCAGTTTCATTTTTATGTGAGATTTGATTCGGCATTTTTTATATATTAGTTCCCCTATCACAAATGTTTGAATTCTGATTTTTATTAAGAAGTTGTGACCTTTTTGGCAATTCTGCGATAAATTGTCAAAGATTTTCTTTCTTGTTTATTTTATCATTTCACATTTAGGAAGATCAATATTCAAATATCAAATATAATTACCAATTATAATACGATATTTCTCTTAAAAAATAAGAAAATAGTAGATCAATTTACATTACATTTAAAAAAGTTCAATCTAATTCATGAAACTATTAAATTTTAAAAAGTTCAATCTAATTCATGAAGCTTTGTCATTTTATGTTCATTATCGTAAAGAATTCAAAAATCAATGTTGAATTCATATGCTCTATCAATGTTATGAAGAGTTGTTTATTATTATTAAAGGTCGAGGATCAACGTGAATTCATAAAACTCTGTCATTATTATAAAAAGATGTTCATTATCATATTAAATTTGAATTGTTGTTTCCGTTTTTTATATTGATTTGTTCCTTTTTTTTTTTATTGAGTTTCGTTGTTTCCCTTTTTTAGTGGATAATGAAGGTAAAATTTAATATAATAATGAAGCATTTGAAAATCAATTTTTTGGAAAACAATAAAAATGGATATTTGATGATGATTTCTTTCATTATAATTTTCCTATTTTAAACACTCATTATTATTTTCATTTGCTTCATTGTTGAAGGCTATAATAGTCATTACAAGTATTACCGGTTACTTTTTTGTAATTAAGCTAATTAGTAGGCACTTTGAAATTCGAGGTGTAATATTTAGAGACTTGTGTAAAAGACCCATTTTTTTAACTATACTCCTATTTAGTTTTGCCTAATTATTTCCCTCATATAATTTCTTCTTTACCCTGCCTAAACATGCTATTCTTTAGATATATTTTATAAATAATTATCTAATTTTTCAAACTAAAAACCTTTATCCCTTTAATATGGTCTAGTAAATCTTTTTTCCACTGAACTAAACTCTTAAGAAAAATAAAAAAAAATCAAGTTAAATTTAAAAATAAAAAAATTAGAGCTTCGTGTCAAATAAATGCAAAAAAATACATGCGTGGATTGAATACCTTTGCTATTGCATTTTGAAACGACAATGGGCCTTTGCTCATCGCGTTGATGTATGGAGAGGGAATGAAACGTTCTCCCTACACCTCTTTTTTTTTTTTTTTTTGTGGACTTCTCTCACATACTTTATTTTATTTTATTTTATTTTGTTTTGTTTTTGCTTTTTCGTTTGTAATGTTAGTCCTTTCTCCTTTTCATTTACATTTTCAAAGCATTTTTTTCGGTCCCTTTTGCTGTTGTCTACATCTTCTTTATTTCTATTAGGGGTGAACAACGGGCGATTTGGCGGTTTTTGGGCGGGTGCAGTGCGGTTTTTTAGGATGGCGGGTTGGCGATTAACCAACCCGCAAACCGCCCACCACATGGGGGGTGGTTTTGGTTTGGTTTTGGGTGGTTACAGGCGGGTGCGGGCGGGTTGAGACGGTTTAAACCTATGCTATTGCCTAATGTAATTTTTTGGATCTTTTTTTTTTTAAGTCAAGAAAATTCGTAGAAAATATAAGATGATAATACATAAAACATTCTCAACAACAAGCAAGTTTGATGTCTAAAGACAGTGACCATATTCAAAAGTACAAATTAAGAAACATAATCATTCACTGCAACAAGAAACGTCAACTACAGATGAAGTGATGAACAAAGTCAAGAGTCCATAAAAATTAAAGCGTATCCACTAGGTTCGAAAATAATAGAATGCTATAAATGAAATGATAAACAAAATCAAGTGTTCTTTTTCTTTTCAAGGCCTTTCTCTACTAACTTACTGGATTTAAATTTTGATCACTTCACAAAATAATAAATAAGTAGATAGGTTTAAGTTTTTTTTTTTTTTAAATATATAAGCGGGCGGGTTCGGGTTGAACCCGCCTGCAAAAATTTAAAACCAAACCCGCCCACCGAATATATTGGTGGGCGGGTTCAACCTGCCCGCCAGTGGGTTGTTAACAAAACCCTGTTTTTTTCAAGATGGGCGGGTGCGGGCGCGGACGGTTGGCGGGTGCGGGGTGGTTTTTGAACAGCCCTAATTTCTACTCTAATTCAACTATAATAAAAGGGCCCTTTTTGGGGTGGTTGCATTGTTGTCTACAGAATTTTCCGTGCATTTATAATTTTCTCCTTAAATTTTTAGTTTTGACAAGCTATACGATAAATTTACAATCTAACCCCCTGTTTGGTACTGTGATGGGAACCACGGCATTGTTGTCTACAGAATTTTCCATGCATTTATAATTTTCTCCTTAAATTTTTAGTTTTGACAAGCTATACGATAAATTTACAATCTAACCCCCTGTTTGGTACTGTGATGGGAACCACGGTTCCTACCACAAATTCAGTTATAAACAGTATAAAACTTACATGCTACAGTACCAATAAAAAAATTGTTACAATATAAAGCTCTCACATGCTACAATAAAAATGGTTCTAACCACTGATTCCTACTACCGTTTCAAACACCCAATAAAGCTAATCACTCCTCATGGATAGCGATATCAGATAAATACAAAAAGTAGATAACGCATGGCATACGCTCATCACTACTCCATAAAAAGCCGTAGAATTTTTTTCTCAAACGCCTGTAAAGCTGCACGTAAATGATTTTGGTTTGTTGGTGTACGTAGAACTTAGATATATCCGAATCCATCGAGTCCAAGGGTATATTTTAAAGGTTTTGTTTCTTTTGCTCTTGTTTGGCAAATATAAACGACAACCAGGTCATGACGTAGGAAGATCATAGCTATAGTAATTTTTCTTTTGTATTTGCACTATTGTTTATATTAACTTATCTACTTACTTTTATTTGTTTTGTACATTCTTGATCATGTTTGCTTCCGTAAGTATGTGGGTCGCTATAAGTAATGAAGTGTGTGAATGAAGTATCCTTCTAAATTTTTACTGATTACCATAATTAGAATAACTTGAAGTGTGTGAAAACCAATTTTTTTGCTAAAAACAATATATCATACGAGAGACTTATCCTATAACAACTTTTTACTTTTACTATTACAAGAGCTTTACATTACTTCTTTGTTAAAACCAATTGATTGTAACTAAGAGCCAAATACACTATTGTATTTCTTTCCTCTTTTTCTTTTTTTCAATAGGACAACTTGAAAATCCAATCAAAGAAAAAATTACACTACATGGCTGAATTATCATGTAGAATTTCATTTTGAAAATTATTTTAGTGAAATTAAAATTAAACATAATCTTTAAAATACTTTAAAATAATCATAATTATAAAAAGATTATCATATTGATGTCACATTTTGTAATAAATACGTCCTAATTATTTTAATAATATCATTTTAAACTATATATAAATTACTCACAAATTAGAGTCATTTTTTAATTCTACAACTATGATTACGCTCCATGTCTCACAAAGCACGCTGACGCAACCCCAAAATCTGGACAGTTTAGTGTTCGGATAAAAAAAAAAAAAAAACTAACGGAAGTGGAAAGTTTCCTGGTGTTTTGAGGTTGGACTTGGAGAGGTAGAGAATTGTCAATTTTCTAAATTTTGGGAGCAAGTTGAGAAAGCGACTTAAGTTCAGGAGATTTTTAAAATTTATCGTTCACGAAATGCAAGAAAGTGCATACATGGACAAAACTTAAATTGGCCATTCCCAAGGCAAAGCTTTCTTGACAAAGCATCTCTACGTACAATCTTAAAGAGAAAGTTAACTGCACAGTACATTTATGCAGGTAGGAGGAGCGCAAGTAATACTGGCAAAACCTGTAAAGGGAAGAACTGGCAAGAAAAAGTTCAACGAAGTCACCCTTTCAATTAGTAGTAGCGTGAGCCATTGTCATAAACGCGGCCTCCAGGATGTGGACCCCTACGCTCAAACCCGTGATCTCTTGCACCTCCGATAAATCGAGCGCGCTCCTTGTAGGAATCATATTGCTCGTCATCATAGCCTCTGTGTGCATCTACTGCTGCTGCTGCTACAGTTGAAGCTGCAAATCCACTATAAAAATGAGGATCGTTGGCCCCAATGCTGCTCTTCGGGTAACGAGCCACAGCTTGCTGGTATTCCTGTTGTCTAGTGCTTGACTCCCCCTGAAGGAATTCATCTCTGCGGTTGGAATGTCGGGTTCGAAGTGCTGCTAGTTGCTCCTCGTACTGAGCATTAATTGCATTGATTTTCTGACCATGAAAATATACGAATAATGCATCATTGCGTGAGTAGTTTACCAAGCATATTTAAAAATGACAATAATAAATAAACAGTGTGTAGGGAATTCACAGTTCGTTGAAAAAAAAAAAAAAAGAAAGTCATTTATACAACTTAAAAATTAAAAAAAAATAACTTTTGCTTTTTTTAAACATTTATTTTTTCTTTTTGAAAGAGAGACAATTTTCACTAATGTCAAAAGAATTTTGTACAGAGTAAGAGGAAGAGAATTCCTCGAGGGATAAAAAGAGGAGTTACAAAACTGAACCCCGGACCCTAACAAGATACAGAAAAAACTAGACAATTAAAAGCCTTGCGCTGATGGACCCATAGGGCTACCCAGTACTTAATCTTATCCCACCAAACTCCTCCTCGCAGCCCTCAAAGGTTCTACGGTTTCTTTCCAACCAGAGTCCCCAAAGGAGCTAAAACAGCCACCTTCCCAATGATAATACAGAAGTTTTGCCGTTGAGAACGAACACAAGAATATTTACTTAGCCCCGTCTAATATTGGGCACAACAACATCTAAGAGGAACAAGGAGGAGGAGAAAAAGCATAAAGATAAAACTAACCTCTCTGTGTCTAGCATTTTCCACATCCTCGGCATCATCTTGTTCCTTAGCTAGTTTCACAATGTCATCATAGAATTTCTGGTCTAGACTTTGAAAGGTTTTCAATGGAGGATTTTCTTCATATCCCAAATCCATGTCTTCATTGCGTTGGGATCTGGTATCGCTATTGTTTTGTTTCTCTAAAGTCATTCTCGTTTCGGGCCTCTGACCCTGGAAATAGGATCTTGATGTATCACCACTGCCTTGGCCTACTTTACAAGAATGTGTCCCAAAAAACAAAAAAACAAAAAAAAAAAAAAAAAAACCCTTAATTTTAGAATGTGTCGCCCAAGACCTCATCTTGAGTGCACCCTAGATTATAAATACACCTAAAATAATGATAACATTACGTACAAAACTTCTTTGATAACATATATGTCCCAAGCAAGTTAAATAATAAAGAATGTAAGCTACACACGTTACAAGTGTACCACCAGACATGTTGAATTGAAACTCTCGCATCTGATGACCTGAAGTAATTGAAGAAGCACGAAGGGATAACTCTGAGATTTAATGTTTGTGCTATTCATCGATTATGGGTTTTCACCTGTATTTTTAACTGCATATTTCTGTTTAAAAACGACTTATGGGAAGCATTCTTATGAAAACTCTCCAGGAGATATTTTATGACCACAGAAGTTAATACTACATTTAACTTTAGGATATTTTTAACTAGCAAACTGAGACTATATAAAACAAAAGAGAATAGAGAAAAGTCATGACTCACTTGCCTTCGTTGAACATCTGAGAGCCAAGAGAATTTGGCATTTTTGATCCATCCCTTTCCCATCGCCATTGTCCATCTGCCTTTGAAGTTGAATATAAATTGTCCCTTTCAGGGGTGAAGGCTTCTAGCCGTCCTTCGAACTGAGCAGACTTGTCCATTCTCTGACCGGGCGAATGATGCATCTGAGCAGCAATATATGCATTGACACCTGAATCAGTATATTGACCTGGCCTTCTCATAAGCAACTCAACAAGACAGCTCTTATGGTAGACCTAACAAACACAAACCTCCAGATTTTAGTCAACCAAGTGACTACATGCTTCAACTGAAAACAAAATACGGTCGCACTCAATTTGAACTCCACAATAAAAATTTTTCACCACACAACCACTTCAACTGGAAGCATTGATTCACACTGTAACATGCAAAATAGTTTCATGCCTCCGGAAGGGGCCACCTTCATGTCCAAATTCATATGCAAGAAGGCTTTTTCTTCACAAATCTGTTTTTTTAAGTTGAAGATCTTTAGAAACTAAGCTACCCTGTCTATACATTCACTCTTCAATCCAAATGCACTCACATTCTGTGCTAAAGGAAACATGAAAGTAAACATTAATTATGTGCACCTTCGACACTTGTAGCAATTGGGATCACCAACAAAAGTGTACATAATATAAACAAAAAGGCAACAGCTAGAAGAAAGCTTTGGAGAAACCATTTTCCTGGAGCTGGAAGTATAATAATCTCGAACAGGTTTTTAATTTTTGTCATCTCCAAATGCAAAGCCTAGTATCATCATAAGGTATTGTATTGGTTAAAAACTCCTCCATGAGCTAGGAAGGAAATAAACAAGAGAAAAAGAAGACTCATACTCTGAAAATGCAACTAACAAATGACTTAATCTAAAAAGCTAAAAAAATACAGAAGGAAAAGAAAAATTAGCAGTGCCACATTAGAAACAAGTAAAATATCTCTTACTTGTGATGAAAACAATATAACCACACAAATAGGAGAATGAGAATATGCAACCTTTTAACAATAGGCTTCCTTTAAAGATGATTATAATTTAACCACTAAACCAACTTTTAGAGTTACTAAAAGTTAAATCTGTTTAAACTCCATAAAAGTCATTACCATCAAGTGTCAGACGCCAAAATAAGCAATGGGCAGGGGAATCTAGACAAAATAATATAATGAAAGCTTGATTAATTTTTTCATTAAAAAAAACCAAGAAGTGCATCTTCCTTGATTAGAAAAAAGGTGTCAAAAGGATGGACACCTGGAATCAAAGAAGACTGTGATCAATCAAGATGCATAATGAAGTCAGATTTCTAAAATAGATGAAGCTTAAAATCTTTCCAGTCAACATAAAAGGCTGCCTACTTAAGTGTTGCACTTGCCCAGGTGATGCATGCAAATGCAAGGGGGCACCTTATGTGTATGATATTTGACATGTGATCAATGGTTAGTAGGTAGACAAGTATATATGTTAAGGGCACCAGAATGCAAAAAGATTATTTTTTAAGTCTTGCTAACATTATGGATCAGGGATTGTGTTTAATTAAGGTTTAGCTTCAACCAAGTTGATAGGACATGTCCACAAGGATTAAATTGAAAATTTCAAAATTGAAGATCCATGAATGGACCTATTTTCATTCTCAGTGAAGTAAGGAAATCTTGCAACACTGAGTACCAGCCATCAAAACAGCATAAGAAGCTTTATGGTCGGAGGGTTTGGTTAAAGAGCTTAGTTTCTGAACGAGATGCTAATTGAGTTGCAATGTGATAGATAGTCAAAATGTTATACCCTAGGCCCAATGAATCAGATCAAAGCACAATGAAGTCAAGGCATCACACATCAAAAGGAAAATAGCGAACAAAAGAAACTTGCTTGTTGAAGATGCAGACAAAGGAAAACATCAACTGAGCCTATTCCCTCTAAGAATTTGTACACATTGCTCGAACTTACTGCAAATTACCTCCTAATGAAAAGTATTTATGGAAATGCTGGTGGGTGTAATTTTATATTTAGATGGAGATTTGTCAGAGAAGTAGAAAATTATCCCCCCTTTTTTCTTCATCCTCTCCAACAAAGAAGCCTTATAATAAATGCATTTACGCTTTAAAAGTATGTCAAGAAATATCAGACGGATGAAATCCTCCTGCTGACACACGTATAGCCTTATAAGCCTTACAAATTGCTTTTCATTTTCTTCCTTTAGAGCAAATATGGACGCTTGGCCATAGTTGAGAGAGCTTAATTTTAAAGGTTGCATATATTGTGAAGTAACTGTAACAATAAGAAAATTGGTGAAGTGCCATTTTAATTTCGAATGCAAGAAAGATACAAAAAAGGGTTCATTGCAATTTTGATCGCAAAATTTTCTAATCTACATAACCATCCATTTAATGAATTATTTGGTCTCCATCCAGGTCAACAAGGCCAAGAATTATTGTTGTTTAATCTCTTGTCCTCATTTTTCACACAAAATCTAAATTAAAGCCAAAAAATAAAAAAGATAAATTTGCAACAAAGAAAAAAAAAATTCTTCCTTGCACTGAGCTTAAAATAAGCATATATATATTATGCACCAAGCATGAACACACAGACATTAACACATGTTTATCAAAATACAAGAACAGTTACTTTCTTGTAGAACAAATATAAGACATAGAGGTTTCATCAAGCAAACGTTAAGGGGCCCAGAAATTGCTAAGAGCAGTCAATTAAGAGCGTATTCTAGACCAATCTAGATGCAAAAGAAGTAATTCATTTGAGAGGAAAGAGAAGAAGAATAACAAAAGAAGAGAGAGAGAGTGGAATTCTCTTACCAATTTTTTTGAATTTTTTGGTTGTATCGTCTTACACTGAGAGTCAAAGAATGGAACCTAAATACGGTTTTGATTTTTGTTTTTGAGGATTTTCATTAGTTTCTTCTGTAAGGGCAATGCTATGGGCAGAGAGATTGAACATAAGGGGTAAATAGGCAAAATCAAGAACATATAAAGGCTCGGAAAGTGAAAGGGAGAAAAGAATAGACGAGGAGAGGATTCTAAAAAGGGGGAAAAAATAGCCCAAAAATCCCTTGTTTTCTGTAAATACCTCTTTTTTTTATTTATGATTGCTTTGTTTAGTATTCACAATTAAACATATTAATTTCAACTGCTACAGTGTAAAGCAAAAGTATGCTGCAGTGTTTTGGTTCAAACTCACGGTTCCAACTACGTTCCAAAACCCACTCCATTTACATATAAATGTCAAAGACGTCCCTGTGTTTATAAAATAAGACTCAAAATAACATGAAGATCATGATTATAGGGCAACAACTGATGGCACTAGGAGAATTGAAAAACAAGAAGACATAGTATGACTCAAATGAGACAAAATGTTGAGGATTTTATGGCCTTGATTTTTGATTCCATGAGCTTAAGAGTCAAGCAAAGCTCGTATGGTATAATTCTTCTTAAAATTCTCAAACGAGGTCTAGTTTAGAAGTACAAAATTAAGACAATTTCTTTGATATATCTCTGTATCCTCAACCACAAATTAATATTCACATGTTATTATCCATCAAGACCAAGTTGGATAAAGTAATAATATCCAATTTATAAGTTAGCAGTAGAAAGAGATCAAGAAATATACATATTGAATATTAATAATTACATAAGAACTATTAAAGGGTAATATCTTAGCAAATATATTACTTAGATTAGGATCGAAACCTATGCAACGATTTCCAACCAGCTAGAAACTTCTTTTGGAATAAAGAAACATATAATTTGTATGAAGAAATTGTCCCGACATAAAAGTTTGAAAAATACCTCATCTTTTTTGCAGGAGTTCTTATTAGTATAACCTAGAGTGATTCATATATAAAATAGCCATGCATATAACCTTCACATAATTTCTTTACACCGACCCTGATTTATTCATATTCCTAAAACAAAACCAACAAAAAAAAAAAAACTATATCAGCCCACCTCTAAGTCATCCACAAAACATACTCAATTGTTGGTAATTTTAACCCCTCAATTGCTTCTTTAGAAACAAACTCCACTAATAAATCTGTTACTTCCTTCACTGTAACTTCATAAACCTACCACACAAATTTTACTCGGTTATAGGTACATTTAAAACGTAATTAAACTAAGAGACAGAGATATGGCAAATGGGTTCCCACTTTTTGTTATCATCCCGCAATTGTTACAAGTACATATATAACATCTTTAATAAATCAATAACATGGCTAACTTGACCATCTACCAAGTATTTACCTTGTAACCTTTACAAAGCCAAATAAAGATAAACAACCTATAAAACTTTTAGAAGCACTGATAAACAGAAGGAGAAAAGATGAAAGGTCAGATATTACGCAATAAAGCTCATTAAGGTTTCATTTAACAATATCGTTCTAACTATATAGTTTCAACAATTATGTAAAGCTCTCACATGCTACAATATAAATCAAAAGTAGGCTATAGTGCAAAGCTTTCACGTGCTATAGTAAATTCATTCCAACTTTTGTTTCTAACTAGTATTGCCAAACGCACTCGGACATTAAGGTTTGAACAAGTTTTTCTAGCTTAAACGTTTTATTAGAACCGTAATCTCCTCAGGGGGCAAAATATGCTAGCTCCTTAAAGCATCTTAACGTTCCATCTTCATATTTTTTTCCTTGTTTGAAGAACAGATTGAGCAAAGAGGAAAATTAAGTGGAGTAACAAAGAAAATAAAGGATCATGGTTTCTACTCTAGGGCTTGAATAAATCGAAGTACTGTGAATTTTTGAACAACGAACAGGTAAATACAATCAGAAACAAAATTAAATCACAAATCCAAACAAGAGGAAGAAAAGAGAGAGAGCAAATATGAGAGAGAAGTAAATTAACCTTGTTCGACTGAAGGAAACAAAAATGGGCTCCTCCGGCTCCAGCGTCTGACCTGATTTGGGCGTTGTCTATGAATATCTGAAACAAATAAGACCAGGCAAAAATAATAGGCACCACCCAAAAATGGCTTAAAGTAGTGAAAGAAAGGACGGAGTGAAAGAAGAAAATGAACGAAAAAGCCAGAAGAAGAAGACGACGACGAAGGGGAGCAAGGGAAGGGAAAAAAAAAAGGGCAAAGGTAAAAAGCACAAGCTAAAGCCAGAAGAAGGGGGTGATTTGATAAGTAAGCCAGCCTAAAAAAATTTTTTGATAAATGACTTTTTTTTTTTTATTTGAGCATCAAAACGTTAATTTTTTGAGCATTAAAATAGTTATTTAGTTTTTTTTGTTTCTATCATGGTTAAGTTTCTCTCTTCGATATAATCTTTTTTTTTTTCTTTGAAAAAAATAGGCAGTTTCGATGTTCAGAAAATAACATTTTTTAATGCCAAAAACAAAGAGGTCATTCACTCAATTTCAAATTTTCTTTAACCTTTTTTTCAAATTTTCCCCAAAAGAAGACCCCAAAAAAAGAAAAAACAAAAGATATTATAGATGAATTACACTGACATTTTTTTTTTTGTGTTTTATCCAATTAACATAAAGTAAAAGTCTGTTTGGTTCAAATAGATATGAATAAAAAATTTGAATAAAGATTTAAATTTTTATGAGAAAAAATATTATAGTAAAATGATTCGAACCACGAATCAAACGTACCATAAATCTAATCAAACTGACACTCCCAGATATAGCTCTATTAATTCTTTATTTCAAATGAAAAAAAATACCTTGCTTAATATCAACTATTGATCTTAAAAAATCAAATCCTAACCATTGGTTTAAAAAAAAATAAATAACATCAATGCAGCCAAACCACACTTCTCTTCCCCCTCCCTTAGTCCGTGCCACCCTTCGTCTGGCCAATGTCCCCCTGCACAATCCGTCCATACCCTTCCTGTCGCACCTAGATCTGCACCCTGCCCACCCCTTTATCGCCGCACTCAACCTGACAGGCCACCCTCCCATCAAGGAGGGCTGGCAATATGGGTTGCGACACGACGACACTACATGAACCTGACATGAATTTTTACGGATTAAGTGTTAAAAAAAATTAACCCCGAGTCAGTTTAATGTCAACCCGAAACTGACCCGTCCAAAAACAGGTCAGGTTCGGGTCAACTTGCCAAACTGTAAATTGACCTGCAACTGACCTACTTATATTTATTCAGATATTTTTTTATTATGTTATGATATATCAAATCAGATATAGACAATAGTATAACCCTGAACATCAAAACCCTACATTTTACCTTGGAAGACAAAGAAGTTTTGTTATTTTATCTTTGCTATGATGGCTCGTGGCATTTTAAGCATTCCGGTATCAACAGTTGTACAGAATTTGCATTTAGTAACAGTATCAACAGTTGCTATGATGGCTCATGATATATTTTGGACTTGTTTGATGTTTTTTAAATTTTAGAACTGGACTTTCTTGTTGTTGTAGCATGAAAATCATCTAATTTTATATTTGTTTTTAAGTTATATAAATACTAGTGTAGGCGGGTTGCGGGTCAAATACGGTTCACGAGTCTTTTTTTTTTTACATTGCACATAAGGAATGGGCTGGCACGGGTCGTGATCGTGTCAACCTATACCAAAACAGGTAGGGTTAGGGTTGAGAATTTTTTACCCATTTATGTCACAAGTCGAGTTAGTGTCTACCTAATTTTTGTAAAAATTGACCCTAACTTGACACTAACCCGATCCATTGACCCGATTTACCACCCCTACATCAAGCCCCCCTCTCCGTCGCACTTGTCACGCCCCTACCCTCGTTGTTCCCATTCCCATGCCTCACCCATAAGAGAGAAGGTGGTTTACATAAATCTTTTTTTTATTATTTTTTCCCTAAAAAATTAGGTTTTCATATCTTTTGTTTTATAATTTTGTTATAGTTTTTTAATCTTTTATGAAAAGATAGAGTGATATATATTTGAAAAATTAATTGTGAACTTTTAAAGCAATTGTAAATTTTTTTTAGACTATGTAACTCTAATCTTTCTATTTTATTTTATTTTGACACAATTGTTATCTTTGGAGAAAAAAGAAAAAAAAATATATTTTGTGAATGAAGAATAGTTATATCATTTTAACTGTTACAAATATAAATTTTTCAATAACATTACTATCAAAAGGGGACTTTTCAAGAAAAAAAATATTTTCTTTATTGTTAGAGTAAAATTCACAATTATAAGTATGTTGAAATTGTTTATACTTTTTTAATGTCAAAAAGGATAAAATGTCATTTTTGGATACATAAATAGAAAAAAAAAAGTTTTTTTTTTAATGGAGGGACGTTTTTGGCATTTAAAATAAAATTAATGGTCAACTAATGATCAACCCTTATGGTCAACTAACAGAGGGTGCCCCCTTAATATTTTTGGACAGTCAAGAAGTGTCAATGTGATTAGTTTTGATTTAAGGGTTATCCTTATAATTTGGGTAAAACATAAAGAATGTAAGTATAATTTACCCAAATATTAAGCTTCCATTTGAAATTTCAGTTGTAACTGATATTTTAAGCTTAAAAACTGTAGCATGTGAGAGCTTTATACTGTAGCAATTTTTTACTTTTATTATAACTACTGAGAGTTTTACACTGTTTATGGTTGTAATTGATGGGTTGGAATTGAAATTCCAAACACCCTTTAAAAAAAAAGAAAAAGCATTTAATTGTGAGCTATTACCTCGTTTGGTTTGTTGGTTCGAATTGTGTTAATTTAAACTTTTCTCGTTTGAACAGAAAATCTGAATTGTGTAGATTAAACCGTAATCGAAACTGACGTTTAGATTTATAGTTAAAAGTATTACTTTAAATAGAATTTCAATCTAAATTTATGTTTGAATGAGTATTCAAAACTCTAGTTTGAAGCATGAAATTGTTTAATTAAAAAATAAATAAATATATATATTAAAGGGGATTACTTAATTGAAAAATATAAAATAATAGTGTTCAATTATAACTAGAAATGCATAGGAGTAAAATCATTGTTTATAATTTGTTCAAAATGTTAAAATAGAAAGGTTTAGATTCTAAATTGAACAATTCAACCTAATTTAAATGGTTAATTTAGTTCAAATTAAAACATTAATTCAAATTGCGACGGCCTTCTAAAACTAGTAAAACAAATGTACTCGACGTTCTTCTACCAATTATTCTTGTATCCAGAGTGCACTGAGCTTTTTTTTCTTTTTCGAGATTTTTAGATATCTTAATAAAATAATATTCATTATTTATGATGTCCCTTTGATGCATTCATCTAAAGGGGTTAATTGCTTTAAATTTAAGCAATTCATATATTTTGAAAAAATGTTAAATATAATATTGTAGCTTACAGACTTTTTTTTAATTGATTATTTCAATTTCAAAATATAATTTTAAAATATTTTTATTTCAAAGTTATACGTTTTGGGTTTTAGCATAAATATAAATTATATAGATCTAAATTGGTTTGGTTTGAGTTAAGTTTTAGAGTAAAACCATATATTGAACTAATTTAATTGCTTTTTTTTAAGTATTTTAATAAATTTTTAATTGATTTGGTTTAATTTAGTTCGATTGGTTTGACGCCTACCCTAACACACTAGACTTATTCTCTTATTTTGATAAGTTCCTCAATTCTTATCCAAATATTTCTATGAAAACGTGTCATATTCTCTTATTTTGATACATATAGGGACTTATTAATTGATGGGGCTTTTTTTTTATTTTTTATTTTTTTGCCAAACGATTTATCTTTTTTTTTCTAAATGACCAAGACAACCGTCTCAGAATTTGTTCCTGTAGCATAAAGTAGCTCAAAATAATAATAATAATAAAGTACGGCAATAATATAAGAAAAGGTAAATTGTAATGGTACATTTCAAACTTTTAGTATTTGATAACTTAAATCTTGAACTTTTAATTTTAACAAATAACATGCTAAATTTTAAATTTTATTGTAATTATGGTCTAACAATTTATCAGCATCAGTTAATTTTTACATATATAAGGCGTTAAACGTCGTTCTATACGCAAGGGACGGTTCCTCCAAACATTTCATCCCTTTTGTTTTTGTTTTTTTACTTTTTTATTTGTCTTTTTTATTTAAAAAACCTATATTTTTTGTTTTCATGTTTTGCTTTTTCTTCCCAATCTTATCCTTTTCATGAAACATATCATAAAAAAAAAAAAAAATCAATCTAATTTATTCTTATGTAATAATAATTTTTTTAAAGTATTCGCTTAAATATTTTATCAAACATTATCTTTATAACTGCTTAATCGTCACTCTAAGTTATATCCTACTTTGTTTTGGCGAGTTTTTTTTTTTTTTTTGGGCTTTTTCATTGCTCTCGCTTTTGTTTTTCTTTTGCTTCTCCAATACTCTGTTTCTCTCACTTACTCCTATTAAAATATGTTGTTTGGTTTTTTAGATTGGCATCATACAACAATTTTT
This sequence comes from Artocarpus hirsutus, assembly GCA_946598075.1. Classification (NCBI taxonomy): domain Eukaryota; kingdom Viridiplantae; phylum Streptophyta; class Magnoliopsida; order Rosales; family Moraceae; genus Artocarpus; species Artocarpus hirsutus. The sequence continues at coordinate 27,129 of CAMOHE010049162.1, forward strand.
TCCCCTAAAATGTGTTTTTTTTTTTTTGTTAAGTTTTTACATGTGATCCTTTTAACTATTTATGTTGAGGCATTGCAATGTGTTTTCCTTTACTTTTTTTTCCTATTATTATTATTATTTCTTTCACATTATAAGGCGCTATGCATCATTTTATAGGAAGGGGATGACTCATCCTTGACGTTGGGGAATGGAAATGTGCTTTTCCTCTACTTTTTTCCTATTATCATTATTTTTGTTATATTATGAGGTGCCAAGCGTCATTTCATTAGGAGGGGATGACTTGTCCTTGATGTTTTGTCCCCTCGCCCGCTTTTTCTTTCTTTCTTTCTTTTTTCTTTTTTTTCTTTTTTAGTTTGCTTTTCTTCTTAATCTGTTTGTTTTTTTTTTCATGAAATATATCATAAAAAAATTCATCTAATTTATTCTTATGTAATTTTTTAAAGTATATTCTCAATTAAATATTTTTTCAAACATTATCTTTATAATTGCTTAATGGTGATCACTCTAAGTTTCATCTCATTTTCTTTTGGGAAAATATTTTTTTCCCATCTGTTTTACTTGTTAATTGTTCCGACTTTTGTTTTTCTTTTGCTTCTTCATTGTATGGTTTCTCTCACTTACTCTTTTTAAAATATTTTGTTGTGTTTTTCTAATTGACTAACTAAAATAATTCTTTTCCCTATAATGTGTTTTCTTTTAAAAGTTTTTGGATGCTATCCTTTCAACTATTTTTTTCTTAATAAATACATTCTCTCTAATTTTTTCATGTTGGGGAATCGAAATATGCTTTTCCCTTACTTTATTCCTATTATCAATATATCTTTCATATGCGTCTGTGCTTAATTTTTGGCCTTTTATTTTCACAAAAATCCTTTATAGTGTCATCCTTTTTAATGTGTTTCTTTTAAATGGTTTTTTCCTCACATGTTCCTATTGAAATATTTTTTTCCTAGATGTGCCTCTATTTATTTTTTTTCCCCTATGTGATTCTTGTTATTTTAAAGAAATACTTGTAAAGATGTTTGTGTTACTTGTGGCAACAACTAACTTAGACATTTACCATCAAAAATTATAAAAACAACTACACGGTAAACAAAACTTAATAAATGGATGAAGCCTACATAGTACGCATGTGAACAAAAGTTACCTAAGATTTTTCCACAAATAGACAATAATTTTTTTGTTGGTTGGAATTGAATCTTGAACTTTTAAAATTTTGGAATTTTTGATACTAATTATCTTTTATTAATTAAAGTCTGATATTGATTTGACTAAATTGTCATGGATCGTAAAGTTTAGTAGTTTTAAATGTCAAAATCGCAAGTTTCGTATGTAACATGCAAAAAGCAATAAGTTTAGGGTCTATGAGTGTAATTTATCTGAGTATATTTACCTATTTTATGCCCTGTATTTTAAGTTGATTTAAATACTATACATTCATTTTTTAAATTTGCTAAAAACTATGCATTTAGTTTTTAAATTCATCAAATATATATCTTTATATTAGATTTAATATACAAATCGATACCATATTTTAGTCAATAATTGATTTTAACCTTTCAAATGACTTAATTATCCTTAAAAAAAGAGGGAAAAAAGTAAAACTTTCAAAAACCAAGACAAACAAAAAAAACATTTCGAGGATATTTTTGAGTACTTTGAAGGTCAAAACCATAAATATAAAGTCTTTTTTTTTTTTTTTGGCTTTGCTATTTGAGGGTATTCGTGCAGTTTTAGTTCAAAATCAAGGGTGCCTTTTAAAGGTAGAGATTTATGTTATGAGTAGTCTCAGCAACCAGTGGGTTTGATCCAAAGATGTCGAAGGGCCAGCGATAAGCTTATAGGCGTAACATGTGGAGGTCGAAGCAAGATAGGGGACAAGGCTTGCGCAGCCATCAGCAAGAGCAAGGCATAGCCGAGATATGCGGAGGTAAGGTTTCCAAATGACAAGATTTAACGTAGCTTCTTCTAAATTTCAAATAAGAAGGCGCAAGATTTCTTATATCCTTAAAATAATACAATTCATTAAGATAAAGGGGAAACAACTTAGTTAAAAAGAGGAAATAAATATTCTTTCTATTTTATTATGTAATATAATTTATTTATTAAATATAATTGGCCATAAATAGGGGATTAAGCCCTAGAAATTGACCCTATCTTGTATTCAGCATTAATGCATGTACATGTTCCTAAAAAACAGTGGATTTTCTTCTTCTCTCCAAAGTGGACATAGCTCCTAAAGAGAGTGAACCAGTATAATTCTTGGTGTCTTTTATTCACCATTTTGTATCAATTTTCGTTAACAATGTGATAGGAAGCACCATGGTGAGATCAGTTTTCTTGAAAGATTTGTTGGCGAGTTTTTATTGTGAACAATATATATATTAAATCTAATATAAAAGTATACATTTAATGAGATAAAAATTCAAAGGTTAGTACAATACAAATGATGACGACGACTCTTCTTTACCCTTTGGTAGTTTTTTTTTTTTTTTTAAATCTTTCCTTTGCTTGACTTAAGTGCACCCCCAGTAGGAGTTGACGAAGGCTGGAGTCTGGTCCCCACTCTAGGCTAGCTTCCAAACTCCCAGCCCTTTGAATAGGTGGCCTAATAAATCAAGGTGGAGAGCTCCGAGGATGACAAGGTGGGCTGTTAGTTTGAGGGGAAGATCCAAGGCTTGGAAGGCAGGGTTTTTTCGTGGGGTTGGCTGCGCTCTCTAGCCAACATTGGAGATGGCTTGGCCGCACAACGAAAAGACCTGATGGGGAGGTGAATTCCTTTTTTACAGGTACAGATGTATTAAAGTTTGTCTTGCTTTGTTTTGTGGAGTTTTGGGCCTTGTTGGGGTGGTGGAGCTTTGGTGGTTTTGGTTCCTCTGGCCAGCAAAGAAGGGCAATGGCAGGGATCTCTGTCGCATTGGTGGCTTGTCTCCATTCCGGCTTTCTTTTGGTTTTTGGGTAGTTCTATGATGTTCTCATCCATTCTCTGCGGTGGCCGACTTGTCATTGGTGTCTCTAAAGTTTTATGGGTTTACCAATTTTTGTTAATTTTTGCATTTGTCAAATAAAGATGGGTTTGTATCATTTAGTTATGGTATATTTTGACTATTTTGTTGGTTTTTTGTTGTAACAATATAGGTCATCTCCCTATTCTCTGAAGCAGTCATTTTGTCTAGTCTGCGAGTTGTTGTGCTTTGCGGTGTTGTGTTTGGTCTTGGTACTTTTAGTCTCTTGATCTAGCTAGATCGAAATTGTCCACCACCTATAAATGTGTGTTTGAATTAATCATTTTGTACTTGATAAGTTGTGTGCCTTTTTGTTTACCTCTTGCTAGAAATTGGCACACATTTTACCCCCTTGAATGTTTCAATGGAATATCTTCGTGGTTTTGGTCTATGGTCAGGATTGAGTCACTATATGTATCATGGTCTGTCGCATGGAATATCTTCGTGGTTTTGGTCTATGGTCAGGATTGAGTCACTATATGTATCATGGTCTGTCGCATATAAATTCATATCCGAGAACTAAACATCTTATTAATAATTTTTTTTACTTTTTATTGTATTTATTGAGAGCTTTATACTGTTAACATTTGTTAATCGAGAACTAAACACCTTGTCAATGTACAAATTCATACCCTTAAATTGAAAAATTTAAAAAAAAAAGCAAAAGAAAACAAGAAAAAAAGAAAAAGAAAAAAAAAAAAACCTAACCACGCCCCACGGCCAACCCCCGCCCCTTATTCCGGCTCACCCCAACTCCCAAAACCCCCAACAATGCAACAACCGCCGACAATCCTCACGACTCCGCCCTCGAACCCCATCCCCGAATTTTCCTTTCTTCATAATCCTGTATCCCTTTTCCTCCCTGCACCACTCTCTCTAGAATCTTATGTCTCTTGCGTTTTGTTTTTCTTCTTCTTCTTTACTTAATCCTCGCCAATCAGTGTGAGCCTGGCTTGTGTGTGAGTTGAGCGATATCTGAGGAAGAGGTGAACGATTTTAGCTTCTACTGGGTATTGTGAGGCCTCCTTCCATTGTCGGTGAGGCATTCTTTGTATAAACATATTTTGAACTTTTTTGGGCTGTCCTTGATGTATGTAGTGTGCGGATATAAGTTCAAGATGGAGCGTAAAATTTGCTTTAGCAAACCCCATTGATGCTGACGGCAAGTGGTCGGGGCGTCAACAGTAGTGGGTGGCTGCAATGTTGTGTGGCAGCGGTAGATGAAGGGCTAGGTTTTGAAGGGTTAGGTTTTTTTTTTTTTTTTTTAATTTAGCTTTATTCAGAAATTCAAGTTTTTTGAAAATTTTTTATCGGTATTTCGGGGGATTTTTAAAGTCAAAATAGATGTTGAATTAGAAGAGGTATGAAAATTGCACCCTAAGAATGCAAAAGAGCTTCAATTGTATTTGTCATTTTGTTTGAAGTTGAAGTTGAGTTTATAGATGTTTGGAGAGTGTGCCAACTAATCACAATTAGTTCCACTAATCCCATTTGATATTTTCTTAATAGTTTTACATATAATCAGTATCCTTAATAATTCTTCGTGTTCATATCATCATTCGAAATTTCTATTGCCAGGCATAAAGCTTCTCAAGGGGAAAATAGAGGGGCCAACTTCTCACTGCTTGAATTTCGAGTCTGGGTTTTTTGAAGCAACTCTATTGCCTTAGTTTCAATGAAGTTTGTAAGTCACGTTTTCACTGCAGATATACAAATACAAATATATATATATATATATATATATATACACATGTATATATTTGTATACACATGTGGGTCTGGACGTATTTTTCAGTGTTTATGTTGTATTTTGGTGTCTTGGCAGACGTGTTTGAGCAAAGGTGGTGGTTTCCATTTCCCACCATGTCACGTACTCGACATTTGTAGTTTTAGGATTTTGTTCGATGTCCCCTTGGACCTCTCGGCTCTTATGGTCTTCTCTCCTATCCCAATTGGTTTTGAGGAGCTTCTTTGTTCTCCAGAATCTGATATTCCAGAAATATAAGAAATTGAAACCCCTTTCAGTGCCAAAACTTAATTTATTATGAGCCTTGGTACAAAACTGTTGAGAGCCTGCACTTGTGGAAGGACTCTTCCATTGATGTCGTACTTATCTCCAGTCCAATGGGTATACTTGGATTGCCATTTCTTACTCGGATGAAGGGTTTCTCTGCTAAGGTATAATGGAAACTTTTCTGGTTGCTTTTTTTCATTTGAGCAAATAATACACATCATGTAATAGTGTATCATGAATTCCGTGAATGCATACGTGTTAAAATTCTATATTCTATATAGCTGAATCTTGTTGTTCCTTTTATTTGATATGTGTGAGGAATTTTCCAGATCTTTAACTTATGCCAATGATAATTCAGAGGAAAGCGAGAAACTGGCTTTTGTGTGCACTTGTGCCGTTGATGCTGTTAAAACCGGTGGTTCATTCATTATTCCTATGAATTGAGATGGGATTCTTTTGCTGCTATTGGAACAAATATCTGCTTCATTAGATTCTTCAAACTTGAAGGTAGATGTTGATTATCTAAACAATGGAGGCAGATCTCTGTCTCCCATTTGTTATAGCCAAGCTGTTAGTGTTGTAAGAAATCAATTTTCGGATTGGTGAACAAGTATAATTGATGCCTTTGCAATTGGTTAGATGTAGGTGATTGTGGTCACTACTATTTGGTTTTTGTTTGCCCGTATTGCTGCATATATTTTTGTTGGTAAGAAGCAAACAGCTTGGCTGTAAAGCATGCTTAGTAACCTAAAAAATCCATCCGTATTGTAGGTTCCCATATACTTTATATCCTCTGTAGCTGAAGAATTATTGACTTTAACAAATATCATTCCTGAGTGGCTGTGCAGAGAGAGGCAAGAAAAGGTAGATTTACATTCTTTTGGCTCAGTAGTCCCCATATGTATGTAATTTTACAGAGCTTATTGCTTATAAACTTGGAAACTAAAAATCATTTGAGTTGGTTATTCAGCTGTTTTCTGGTGAGCCATTGTTTTCTCACGTGGAGCTCATGAAGGAGAAAAAAGTTAAGGTGTTTGCAGCAGTTCATTCACCTGAATTATTGTAAGTTCTGCCATCGTCTTTTATGTAGTTATTTTTTCAGTGAGAATGCCTTTTAATGATGATGTACTATTACAGATAACTTGACTGAATTTATGTATCAGAATTGACGTAAATGTCTGTTGATCCTATACTTGTATTCTCACAATTTAGTTGGAGGAATACGATGATGTGCTGTCATGATATCATAGACATTTTTTTTTTTAAATATCATTGCACTTCCACAAAAATCTTTTCAATAGTTCTTTTGTTTAACTTTAGGATTCAAAGATAGATAATTGCATTTCATTAAGCTTAGAGATTCTTTCTCAGTTGCCTCAAAACATGAGTACCTGGGGAGGAAAAGGAAGCAAACATGCCAATAGAGGATCATAGCGTGAGATCACTTTAGAAAGAATATTAAGGAAAACATAAATAAGGGTGCATTTTGTAGGTCATTTTGGTTGTTGTCGTAAACCCTTTTTATGCATTTCTTTGGATATTAACATTTTGTGCATGGAACAAATTGGCAGGAGCCGTGCATAGTTTTTCTCCTAACAGGAGTCTGCGTCTTGGTCCTGTTGTTCATTTGCTTCAGCGTTGGTGTGGGGATCGCAACTCTCTACTTGTTCTCGAGGTGCTTATATATCCCGTAAATTTTATCAATTTTTTTGACATCTGCTGTGTGGTCGTTTCTCGTCTGCACAACTCTGGGAACAAAACTTTGCTAATATCTGAGTTAAAAATATTGCATGTGTTTGTTTCAGAATGGAATCGATGCTGAACTGGCCCTTCTGCCTTTCAAGCCCATTGCAATCAAGGTTCTTCAGTGCTTGTTTCTCTTGGGAATGAAGTAGCGTAATTTTAAACTCTACACTTACTTTCTTCCTTGTTTTCCTTCTCTTGTTGCTGGAAATACCATGCTCTTGTGGATATTTTGTTGCCTATCCATTATTCCTCCCCATCCCAAAGACACATTGGAATGACCTTGTACCCCGTAGCTTTTAACAACACTTGCATTTTACCTTTCGCAGGTTGAGAAAAGTTCAGCCACTGTTTGAGGTATTGCAACCTAAAGTTGTTGCGGTAATATCCATTCATCTAATCATACTATTTAGCTTTTCTTCCTTTATTTAACTTTTCTTCTTTTTAAATTGATTTAATTCGTTTTGTTTCTGTTGAATGTAGTTACTTGAGGATCTGAAGATTTGTATTCCGAAATCAACATCGTTCTCAGTATTGCGCTACATTGAAAATGAAGCACTAATTATATCGAGCTTGAAGAGCTCAGAAGTAGAGATTCCAATGGACTTAGCCACCCAATTGAATTTCAAGAAGTTGAAACAAGAGCACATTAGTGTCACGAGATTAAAGGGAGAGCTCACCATCAGCCATGGAAAACATCAGTTGCTCTCCGGAAACAAACCAATGGACTTGAAATGTAGGCGCATTATGTACTGGGGTTCACCTGATGTAGAGAGTCTTCTTACAGTACCAAAAAAGATGGGCATTAAGGGAACTGTGGGAGATGGCACCATGGATGGCGAATCTGAAAACGTCTCTCTGGCACAGATCCATAAACCTAATAGAGCTTGCATAGAAATTCAGGGGACTGGTACGGTTATTGCTGCCGTTGATGAGAATTTAGCTTCCCGTATTTCGGATGCTATTTGTAGTGTTCTGGCTGGTATTTAGCAGACAAATGGCCTTGTTGGTTTATAAGTTTGAACAGAGTTTCAAATTTTAACGAGAAATCAAAAAGGTTTGAATTAAAATTTAAATTCACAAAACAAACGGGTGCAAAGTTTTTCTGTTACAAATATGTACTAGCCGAACATGGCTAACAAATCCTTGTTCAACGACATGCTCTGCAACACAGGTACTTTTTATGGGGAGACTCTTCACAAGTTATTTTTACTTGCTTTTCACAATTTCTTGTGAACATGCCCTGATATGTATTGCTGAGATATATTTTCATGTCATTAGATATTTTGTAAATTAGGTTCTCTAATATTTTAGTTAGTATGGACATCTCCTTATTTTTAGTTAGACTTGACATAATTTACTTTTGTACATATATATATTTATATATGTTTTGATTCATAGCTAGCATGTTATGTTTGATTAGCTAGCAAGCATCAAAGCATTTTGGATGGACCTAAAAGGGATATTGGCGTAAAGAGGAAAACAACCAAAAACGATTATGACAAAGGCAATTTGGGCTTTTAGTGGGATGGAGCAACATCGGTCTCTGCTGTTGGACCAACAACAACAAGGCAACAATGATCTCTTTTTTATTGTCTCCCACTATCTTTCCCTCCATTCTTAAATATCACTTCTCCACTATCCTATCTTTTCAAATAAAATAATCCTACCACTATCCTAGCAAAAATCTTGGTAATCAATTTTTTTAAAATTAGTTTTTGTTTGCCAAAAGAAAGCAAAATGCTTCAATTTGTATGAAATCTAGTTCTGTTGAACTGAATTCAGATGAGTTATCATCTAAAGATACCCAACATGATTTAAGTTTGCTCAATTTTCTCCAAAACTCAGCTAATGAGATTGTTGATGCCTTAATAATATGCATGTTAGTAACTTAGCATATATAGCTAGTCATTAAAGATAAATAGAAACTAGAAATAAAGGTGGCATATTTAAATAAATAAAATAAAATAAGATAAGCCATTGCTTAACAAATAGCCAAGTCACTTGAGCAAAATGAAAGAAGTCAAATTCTGATAGTGAACAACTTGTCACCATATTATAACGATTGCAAGTGGACAAAATCTTAATGCATGTTTGATATGCAAAACCTTAAAAGAGTCTGTATAACGACCACCACCATGAGCAAGGATAAAGAAAAGGTATTTTAAACTACCAAGGTAAATTAGGGTTATTAACAATAATGGCCCCTTAACTTTTAGGTTTCTATCTTTTTACCCTTTGAACTTAAAACTCCTCATTTTACCTTGAACTTTAAAAATCACTATTTTGCCCTTAGAACTTTCAATGCTCCTTACTTTGCCCCCTGAACCTTTAATTTTTTGTTCAAATAAACAGAAATAACCTCACATCATTCACACATGGCTCGTTTAGTGTTGATATTACTCTTATACGTGATTCATGTGCGAATCACGTGCACTTAATTCCGTCTACTTAAACGAAAAATCAGAACTTCAAGAGGAAAAGTGAGGAGCTTTGAAAGTTCAGAAGGTAAAGTAATTATTTTTAAAGTTTAGAAGGCAAAGTGTAGGAGATTCTAAAGTTTAGGGACCATTGGTGTAAATAATTCGATAAATAATATTTATGTTTCTAATTTTCCTTGTGTTTGTTAAAACCATTTAAACTCATGATTTTAAATTTCAAACTGTTTATCGAGTAAAGATCTTATTTATTATAATGTAAAGCAAAAATATATTATAGTGTTGAGCTCTCATATGCTGTAGTGATTAGACTTATTTTTCGAGTTCAAACTTATTTGTCAAATACCCTAATACATTAATCAGCCAAACCGATCACATGCACAACAATATTTTATTCTCTTAAAATTCCCTGCTACTTGGGTACAACATAATAAATTAGTAAGCCCTTTGGAAAAATGGTTAAAATAAAAAATTTTGGGTTGAGAGCTGTAGCATGTAAGAGCTTATACTGTAGCAATTTTTTTTTTTGTTTTTTACTATAACATATGAGAGCTTTATACTAATTAGCCAAACCGATCACATGCACAACAATATTTTATTCTCTTAAAATTCCCTGCTACTTGGGTACAACATAATAAATTAGTAAGCCCTTTGGAAAAATGGTTAAAATAAAAAATTTTGGGTTGAGAGCTGTAGCATGTGAGAGCTTATACTGTAGCAATTTTTTTTTTTGTTTTTTACTATAACATATGAGAGCTGTGATGACCCTACCTACGTGGCCGTCACTTGACTTAACGTGATCGTAAACTTAAACATACTTATTAATAAAGTACAGAAATTTCAGAATAATTTTTTTTTTTAAATGGATTCTTACTATCGAATCCTTGGCATGAAACCTTAGAGGGAAT
>CAMOHE010049163.1:0-14596 GCA_946598075.1 Artocarpus hirsutus
CAATTTTTCTATTTTTCTAAATAAAGTTTGGTGAAGATATTCTTTGTGTGATCCATGACTACCTAATGAGTGCCGTTTGATTAGTGACCTCGATTGAAAAGCAAAAATCTGAATTTAATGAAAGAGTGCCGCAATTTTATATTTGCAAATAGTGCGTGGTGGAATTGGGATCAAGAAAGCATCAAACATATATTTTTCGTTGGTAAAAACATGTTGCAATTCCTGTGAAGGTTTCCTATTATATCAAAGAAACTGACATGTTGTTTGTGCTTTAAAAAGTTTATTGAGATAGACTGACAAGTACTTTGTCCCCAGCAAATAAAATTAAATGACATGTAATACTGCCATAAGAAAATCGTTGACACTAATAAAGTTCCCCGAATACTGTGTTTGCTGTTGGACTGCATAAGGTAAATCTCTCCAAACAAGATCGTAGATGCACCGTAAGGGTATTTCTGGGGGTATCAATGGCATCATGGTTCGGCGAAACCTCATAATGTAGTGATCTACCGGCTCACCTACATATCTTCCCCAGACTGGTTCTACCCGTAAGTACAACTTGCGTCGCCAATCCGCCCATAACATCGGAATCACCTGGACGTGTATATCATCTGCTGGGGGTAAAGATACGAACTTTGCTTGAATCTGTCCTCTAAAACCCTACCAATCCCTTGATAGCTCATCAGGTGCGATCCTCAGCCACCATACTAATGCTTCCATCAACAACAATCCGGAAGCTAATAGTACCTAGAGGTGTAGTGGCGTATGACAAGCATCGAAGATCACCCCAACTGCGTGAAGCCAATTGGTTAGCACCATAGGCTGTCGACTCCTATAGTATCGTGGTGGCATCGTATCTTGAAAAGTTATACTTGCTCTTCGATCAGCCTACATGTCACGGTTGTGATACGGCTCTGCCATATGCTATATTTATTATCGAAATTAATATAATAGTGCCATACATAATAGAACTAAACATTCTTATACTTAAAATTAAACTATCTTACATGAGCTATGACAATGGAGCAGACGACGATGTACAGTAGGATGGCAAGATTTTCGCTCTGATACCAACTGTCACAATCCGCCTTTTCGGGCTGTGATAAAACTCTTTCTTACTTACTTAGGGGCAAAAATTTAGGAAATTTTTTTTAAAAAAAAACTGAAATAAATACTTTACTTGTAACAATTTTGGTAACTTCCAAAATACTTTCACACACTTGTATTTACATAACTATTCTTACTTTTACAACATTTTTTTGTTCAAACATTTTATTTCAAAACAATTTAAAATATATACAGCGGAAACATTCAGTAGCGGACTCCGTACCCGATCTGCACACATCATTCGTCCGTTAGCTCATCATTAAGATTTATTCTAACCTTCTTATCGGAATACCTACAACATGAAATACTTAATGAGCTAACACCCAGTAAGTCCCATGATTCCCACATAGACAATCAAATGAATGCATGATTCAATTGTGCTTTCTTATAAACTTTCCTTATCTTGATCCTTTTTTATCTTTAACTAGGGCTCGAGTGTTCGTACCATTGCGCAATTTCATTTAGGTCTACTTAACACCGTAACAATATTTTATCCTTTAAACCCCCCTTGCCTCAGGAGTCGATACGACACTCTTCTTAATTTCTGGTGTCATATTTACCAATCAATTTATTATGGTTGACATACCAAGCATGATGTGACACTCACATGTTATTCATGATACATAAATTCGTATGCATAGTGTAGTACACACAAGTACCTACTTTATATACATACAGGTATTCATCATTGTACACACAGGTACACAGTATATTATACATAACAATACATAACATGTTATACACTCAGGTATTTCAATTGTATACTTACAGGTATCCATGCTATACCTATCCTCTAGGTATTCATTTCATAGCAAACATACAAGTTTACACCGTAATATATATCCTAGTGTACATATACACACATTTTACACTTACAGTTACAATTTCATACTATAAGTGGAAATGGTACTTACTTGTTACGAGTACCACGGAATCGACTTTGGTCTTCTTCCTTGTAGGCTCCTAGAATCCTGTTGGTCAATTACAGAACTATTAGCCAATTCTTCTATGTTTCATTAGAAAACGTTCATTATTTAATTATTCGAGTTGCATAGCTATACACAACTCTAAAACCACTGGTTTCTTTATTTCTATCTAATTCCACCCTATCGTCACTTATGAAGGGCGGGAATCTTTCTAATCATTTTCTTTTCTTATCTAAGGAAAGTATTTTGGGTTATTCAGACAAAAATGATGATTTTGCCCTTCATGGCCCTACCGACCTACATGAGCTCGATTCGTTATTTTAACCAAAATAGCCACATATTAACTTTAACATAGTGTCTTAGTGGCTCGTATCACCTTATTTCACACTTAAGCCCCTTTTGCATGAAACTTTACAATTTAGCCCTGAATTGAAAATTTTGACAATTTTGCCCATGGGGCTAAAATTTTTCTCCCTACACCAAAATTTCCTATTTTTCATAAAAAACATTTTTACTTAAGGTACCATGCCTTAACTTAAAGTACCATGCCTTAAATCATTTTGAAAAATGACGTTTTTGCCATTTAAACACTTTTTCATTTTTAATAAATTCTTAAAAAATCAAAAACTCACAAATGGTTGAGTTTTTCGACGAACCGTCACTACGGCCCAACAGTTTCGTTGAGATCTACAACTTTTATGTTTTAAATTTTTCCAAAATCTGACTGTACAAGGGTGTTTTCGGCCATTTTTCAGTTCTGTCGAGAAAATAATTTTTCTTTCAATTTAGTCCCTAGGACGTTTTTGTAAAAATCCATTTCAAAATTACAAATCTACCCCTACAAAAACCATTTTATGCCTAAATCAAATTATCCTCATGCTCAAACCTCATTTTTGCAAAGTTTAACCTTGAAATTGCAAAAATACAGTTTTGAGCAAAAACTACCATTTTGCACCTTAAATCAAAATTTCACAACTTACCCATGCCATTCATCTCATATACATAAAATTTCATCAAATATATGCTCAAGAACTCACATGGGTTTGAGAGAATAAAAATCCAAACAAAATTCTTAAAATTTCAAAACTTTAAAACCAAAAACTTACCAAAATAGCTTCCTTTTGTTTTCTAGCCATCAATATTCCTTTGAACTCCCTTCTAGGCTTCCTTTTCATGCAAAAATACTATGGGTTAATTTTCCCCTTCAACCCATGAAAAATCCCTTAAAAACTTGTTAAAAAGTTTAGAATTTTACCTTAAATCTTGTTAAAATCCTTGAGCTTGCTTCTAAAACTTGTTTTGGGGTTATTTTTGCAAAGTGTGAGGTTGAGAAAATTTTTTGAAGGTCTCTACAATGGCTACCGAAACTTGGAGAAGAAGAAGAAAAAAATTTTTTGTGACAAACAAGCATTAAATGTTCACTTGTCCATTTTGATTACTCATGGTAACCCATGAGTATACCCCCTAGATGGCAACATGCTATTGGGCCACTTTTCATGACTTGTGGCCCATTAGCAAAGCAAGGAGAGTCCACTTTGTTAGGCCCAAAATTCGTACAGTGTAATTTTTTGTCACGCAGTATTTTTTTTATACTGCCGTAGTCAAATCAGTGTATTTCCTATTCTTAGATTGTATAAAAATATTTAACTTACTTTTCATTTACTTTTGGAGGCCAATCATGACATTTTTCGTATCTGTGTTTTCACTTGGCAGTATTCTTATATTGCTGTGGCCTTCTTTTTACCCCGGGTTAGGGTTTGGACAACCTCTATGTCCTATTTTCATTCTAATCATCTATTCGTTTATTCCACAATTTTACAATTAATCGTTATATAAAATTCATTTTATGGATATTATTTATAAATTTCTGAGTAATTAAACTCATAAAATCTGTATTTTACCATATCCAACATTGCATCACATTCTCTATAAAATGTGCAATCAATATTGTTCATTCATACTTTATCGTAATTTTTATAAAAATTACAACTTTTCACAAAAATTTACATTTTTAAAAATAAATTTATTAATTAAATCCAATTAAATATCAGGTTTTATTAATGAAATTTTCTCAGTCATTATAGACGGGGAGTGCTTTCCTGATTTTACCACCTCATAATGCCACTATAGATGAAGAATCAAAGAGGCCATCGAGCTTTACCAGCGAAGAGAGAGATCCTCCATTCTAGGCGACGTTGTTAAGCACGGCCACTAATTATAGGCTTAGAGGAAACTAGAGATTAAAACCCTAATTAATTTCAAGGTTTGGCTTCCAAAAAAGGAAAAATGTCTTCTTTGGGGTTTCGAGAATATTCAAGCCCAATTCAGATATCTACGATCTGAATTTTCAAAATTGACATCATATTCGGACTCAATAGGGCCTATTTAGGGGGTGTAGCTGAGCTCGAAGTCTAATTTTACATCCAACGAGTCGCCACCACACTGTCATCGCCATTGAAGACAAGCTGATGCCAGTGACGAGAAAGATAGAGAGGAGAGAAAAAGAGAGGAAAAATATCCTAAAATGATACACAACATATCTTAGAGGGACACGAAAAATGTCTCAGTGGAACGTGTATCATAGTGATACAAAAAATGTTTCTAAAGGACACATGACATGTCTTGCGAGTTCATGAACCAATTTTATGCTTAAGAATTTTTTTATATTTTATGGCATAAATAAAAAATATGAGTTTAAAAAAGTAGAATTTACGTGAATTGCTTAACACTAATGGCCCTTAAACTTCAGGGTCTTCCTCACTTTGTCTCCTTAATTTTAACAATCACCATTTTGCTCTTAAACTTTTAAAGCTCCCCATTTTGTCTGCTATTTTCAAATTTTTTATTCAAACAGATGAAATTAAGCCTAAGTGAATCGCACATAGGTAACTTTAAAGGACAAAAATAAGATTTTATCTCTCAGGTTTTGTTGTTTACACTCTCATTTAACTTTTTTTTATTTGCTCTCATTTAAAAAAGGTCTATGTGCACATTTTCTTTCCAATGTTGTTCGTCAATATCTCATCATCTTTAATATGCGTAACTTTTCTTCTTAAGCATTCAAATTCATATATTGACGAACAATACCAACTTATTAAATGAGTTGCACGTTAAAATGAAAAGAGACCTATAGGCAAACCCCACTTAAATAGGAGTTCAAATAAAAAAAAAAAAAAATCAAGTGAGAGTATAAATATGAACAAAACTTAAAAATTATAAAATTTTATTTTTGCCTTTATTGGTGATCCATGTGCGAATCGCATAAACTTAATTCCGTTTATTTGAACATAAAATCAAAAATTTGGGAGACAAAGTTTTTTAAAAATTTAAAGATAAAATGATGATATTTAAAATTTAAAAGGGGTAAAATAAGACATTTTAAAAATTTAGAGTGTAAAATGATAATTTTTAAAATTAAAAAAATAAAATAAAAAATTTTAAAGTTGTAACAGTCATTAATATTAATAATTAAAAAAATTGGTTGAGAGGAAAAGATCCCGGAGGCAGAGTGAAGCAGGTGTTGTGAGTCTCGTGGGTTGATGTGAGGTAGACTAGTGTCGTTTTGTCTCACGTGCCGCATTACCGTCGTCGTTTGGGTGCTAACTCGGGTACTCTGAACCGGTGGTACCCAAAAAAAAAAAGGCCCTTCGTTACTGTCGCTCTCTCTATCTCTCTCCTCTTTCCGTTTTTCAGATCAATCAAGAAGCTACTTACACCCTACAAACAAAACAACAAACTCATAATAACAAACTCATAATCAATCAAAACCACCAGATCAAGCTTTCTGAATCTTGAATCCAAAGCGTAACTAACCATGTCTGGCTCAGCAGTCGTGGGCGATACGACCTGGTCCGGCGCCCTCGTCAAGATCTCGCCTTACACCTTCTCCGCCGTCGGCATCGCCGTCGCCATCGGTGTCTCCGTCCTCGGCGCCGCCTGGTAATCCCCTTGCCGATAATTTTTTATTTTATTTTATTTTATTTGTCATTTTCTGTCTTGGTATTTCCATTTGTGTGAAATTTGTGTGGTCGTTTGTGAAATTCGTAGGGGGATTTACATTACCGGAAGCAGCTTGATTGGTGCCGCCATTAAAGCTCCCCGTATTACGTCCAAGAATCTGATTAGGTAATTTATGAGCCCTAACTTGTATTCCCTACAACATTCGGAGGCTTGGATTTTTTTTTTTTTTTGGTTGGATTTACTTATTCAATGGGGGTTTTTTCAATTGTTTCGTGATGCTCTCTCTTTTGGATTTGCGGTTTTAGAACTTTTTTTTTTTCGTGGTTATATTGGATCATTTGAACGAGAAATTAAAATCGTTATTGCTGAATTGTTCTGTTTTTGGACGAATGTGAGCTTTTAACATGACAGTATATAGAACCCAGATTTAAGATTGATTTGGTTTGTAATGAATCTTGCTTATGTTGTTTTGCCATTTGGTTGTGTCTTTCGGTTTTCCTTATTTTTATTAAATCTTCTATTTAGTTCTTTATAGTTGTAAGATACAAAGAATTCCATACTTAGAACAACACTATGAATGTCCATTTCAAAGGGTGCGACGCCTAAATCTGGTCGGCTTGAAGCTTAGATAGAACTTACCCATTACTATATACAAAGCATTACTTTGTCCCAGCTGAAAAGAAAGGTCAAAGCATTATCATTAATAATAAGAACGTCATTAATAATAAGAACAACTCAATGCCATGCCTATATCTGTTCGGATTGAAGCTTAGATAGAATTTACCTGTAACTATTTCCAGAGCATCACTTTGTTCCAGCTGAAAATAATGGATAACTTTTTAAAGTTTTTCTAGGATCTATTGCGATGAAATGCAGGGCTTGTCTTGTTTTCGTTCTTTAAGCTGACATGCCTTTTGAATTTGTGCTTTTAGCTGAAAGGCTTCAAATTTTTCATTGGGAAGTTGCTTGGACCAAAAGCTTGAATTGAAATTGTTTTTGTCGTTTGATTAAAATTTTTAGGGACAATATTCTAGTATTCTAGGATTTAAGGTGATTACATTCTTGTCTGCTCATGCAGTGTTATTTTCTGTGAGGCCGTCGCTATATACGGTGTCATTGTGGCAATCATCCTGCAAACCAAATTAGAGAGCGTTCCATCCTCACAGATATATGCACCAGAGTCTCTTAGAGCAGGATACGCAATCTTTGCCTCTGGGATTATTGTTGGCTTTGCAAACTTAGTCTGTGGGTTTGTCACTCTCCTTTTCTCATATATTTACATTGGCTGAACAAAAACCGTTAGCAAGCGCTTTTTCCCTCCTCATTCTAACCTTGGTTCTTTTTTTGGTCCAAAGATTGTGTGTAGGTATAATTGGAAGCAGCTGTGCTTTGTCTGACGCCCAAAACTCCTCACTCTTTGTGAAGATTCTTGTGATTGAAATTTTTGGAAGTGCGCTCGGTCTGTTTGGAGTGATTGTAGGAATTATCATGTCAGCGCAAGCAACATGGCCAGCGAAGGCGTAATTCACTTGTTCAGTTTATTTGATTTGGTTTTCATTGAGTTGTTACATATAATGACCACTGCATCTTGTTCTATATTGTTAGTAGGGCATGTATCCTACCAAAAAAAGTGCTTCCTTTTGTATTGAGGGTGTAATTTTTCTAAAGGATGGAATCTGTGGACAATGGAGCATTTGATGGTTCTTGCTGGAATGATGAAATTTACAATAATGGTGTGAGGCCATTTCGTGTTGAAACATTTTTTCGCTTACGTGCACCAACAAAATTTTGCCCAATCTCTGTATTCTTCAAAGTTATATCATGATTCATATTGAAAATGGATGAGATGATGTTAGAGAATAGTTGTTCGTTGCAGTGCCAGGTGATAAGGGTTTGTTGTGCCTCACGTCCCGTGGTTGATTTCTTAGTTGTGCAATTAAGAAAGGTGTTCTTGATCAAACCAAAAGGAGACAAGGAAGTAACGTGTCTTTTATTCCCTTTGAGCTATGGATTTCTTAGGTTATACACCATACACATGCCACGAAAAAAGTCTACATAAATTATGGATCAATTGAAAGCTCTAAAAGCTTTTTTATTGTAATAATTCCCAACACGCAAGGCTAGAAAAACACAACTCGCTTTGATCACAGAGAACAGGCTTCACCAGCTAAGCATCGATCAAGCGTAACGCGAAGCAACAAGCAAAGGAACATCAGCTAAGTAAGGCATGTTTTTCTGTTTCAGCTCCTCACAATCCTCAGGGTTTGCAGTTTTCGGATCAAATGCCTCATGGTTGTCCAAGATCAAACCTTGTTTTAGACGACCCATTCGCCTAGAATGCAGGACTTGCTTAGCAACCACTGGCAAACGAATGGACTGATATTCCTCCAAAGCTGATTCCAACTTTTCTCTTCCCCACTTGTCAATGCAGGCCCCTAAAACTGCACCGTCAAACAGTGACATGTTTGTGCTTCTCAGTCCATGAGGAGTTGTGGGGTGAGCAGCCTCTCCAACCAACACCACATTGTCCCAAAACAGTTGTTCTAGAGGATCGCTGTCGTATATCACATTCATGAAAGGCTCTTTTGTTTCCTTAATTATTCTCGCCAATGCAGGAACCCAGATCTTCTCTGCCTCTTTGTGCATCTTCTGAATCATGTCCTCGCTTTCTTTCATGGTCATTGAGTTTCCCTGCAACGTGTTTTTCATAACGATTGTCAGCTTCAAAGTACATTTTCTTTTGAAAATCATATCTAGTAGATGCATAAGATCACCTTTAGTTCGGGCTCAGGTTGATTTATGTACCAAAGCCAATTGAGTTTTTTTCGTGGCAGTTCATATAAACCTATGTGAGTAGCCGAACCCAAGTTGAAGTACAAGCATCTCCCAAGATCAGGAAAGGCCTTTCGGATGCTCATGATGATTTCTGAATTTTCAATTTCTGAAAAATCAAGAACCCCTCTCCATGCACAATAGCCTGAATATCTACAAAGAAACAGACAAATTACAAAATGCATAAGCCACACTTTTCCAAAGAACAACGCCATGCAATTTGGTTTAAAACATTTTGCTATAAGATCATGGTGCTAAATGTCATTACATTATTTTTTTTTTTAACCAAAACTTATGAACTGACCTAAGTTTAAGGTGGGGGAGAAAACTCCTACGAATTGAAGATAGACACCCATCAGCTGCAACAAGCAAATCCCCAACTATCTCAACAGTGTCTTCAGTTTGAAGCACTTTGGCCTTAACTTTGACTGATTTCTTGTCACTAGAGACAGAGAAAGAGCTGAAAAGGTGACCCCAAAGGAATATCTCAGGTGGAAGCGCATTGTAGAGAAGACCATGGAGGTCAGCCCAATACGCCGATCTGAAATTGAAATTCTCATCTCTCGTCAGTGTCCGAGTCACCTTCTTCTCACCATCCATTGCTTGGTTCTACATAGAAACATCAAACGAGAGAGAACCCATCAAGCTAAAGTTAAAATTCAACAAGAAGAAAAAGAAAGCCAAACGTGAGTTTTGACCTGATCAATTGTGAGAGGTAAAGTGGTGTTGAGGAGAAGTTGGTGTGATTTGATCCATGTCCCAATGAGGGTTTGAGCCAGAGGGTCGAGGGCCAGGCCAGCCCCGGTGGGGCTTCCTGTCGGGGGTGCACAGGATTTTTCGAGCACAACCACATCCCAACCTGCTAAAATGAGTGCGTGTGCGCAGGATATTCCTGCTATGCTTCCTCCTACTATTACTGCCTTTGGCCTCATCTTTTCTCAAGCTGCTGCTGTTGTTGTTGCTGCTGCTGCTGCTGTTGATGTTGTTGCTTTATTGGGTTCGAGCTTTGGAATTAAAACGGGATTTGGAAGAAATTTGATGGCAGCTAGAAGACAAGAAGAGTGATTAACGAACACAAAAGGTGCGAACACCACATTAGATGTTAGCCAGAATTTCAAAGCTAAAGAACGAAAATTAAAGGGAAATGGAGATGACCTTTTAAAGAAAAACTTTTAGGTGGGCCCCACTAGGTAGGGACCACCACTTTTAGGTGGGCCCCACTAGGTGGGGCCCACACCACTGAGAGGACCGAACTACAGCCCGATCGGGATATATAGAATTGCTCTTAGTACGATGTTATGTTTTTGGGCCCCACGATGGGGCCCACCCCATTGAGAGGACCGGGCTACTGCCCGATCGGGATATACAGAATTGCTCTTAGTACGATGTTATGTCTTTTTTAGACATGAGGGTTCATTTTGAACAAAACAAGTGAATCAGTTTATATCGAAAAACTTTTTTTTTTTCTTAATCGGGCTGTATATATAGAATTGCTCATTTTTTTTCTCTATGTTTCTATCATTGTAAGCTTAGAATCGTTGTTGATTTGACATTTGGTTAAACAAATATCACATAATAGTAGATCTATTAAACTATCCCAAAAAAGGGGCCACCCATAAGGATTTAAGGGATCTTTTTTCTAGAGAAAATATTGAAGACAAAGTCAATAAAGACAATAATTTGAGCCTTTAAGAATATAAATTTTATGTCACTTTAATTAGAAGCATTCCTCCAAATTTTCCTTCAAAAAAAGATAAAATTAATAGACCCTCTTCTCTTAACTTATTTTTTAGTTTTGTGAATGTTATGCCTTTCCTAGGTGAAAACTTATAAGTATCTACCACCTCCTTTGATAAATTCAGTAAATTCCTCTAGATTTCTCAAAGAATTTAAGTGGAAATTGTAGTAAATGCTAATGATTGTAACAAATAATATAGTTTAAGACTAATTGTAGTAAATAAAATATATTGTAATCTATTAAAGGAAAAAAAATTTTAAATTCAATAAATAACATTTGCTAGAAATATATGAGAAAAAATAGAGCGAAACAATTTTGAGAAAGCTGTGCAAGAGCATTTTAGAAGCTTATTTTATTTTATTTTATTTGCATAGCAAAACCTATTAATTTTTAGAGTAAATTATTTGGCTGGTTCCCGAACTATTTAAAAGATTAGTCGTTAGTCTAGGTTTTTTTTTTTTTTTTAGCTTAACTGATGCTAAAATCCCAAAATCGGTGCAAAAGGAGTAAGATACCTG
Organism: Artocarpus hirsutus; assembly: GCA_946598075.1. Lineage (NCBI taxonomy): Eukaryota > Viridiplantae > Streptophyta > Magnoliopsida > Rosales > Moraceae > Artocarpus > Artocarpus hirsutus. The sequence goes on from CAMOHE010049163.1 coordinate 11,082, forward strand.
ATGTTCGTTAATTTACTCTCATTTTTCAGTCACATGTCGTGCACATGAACATCATTTACTTCAAAAAAACTAAAATATCCCCAATTAAATAAGTTACTATTCAAGCAAAATAAATAACAAATAACAAATAACTGAAAAAAAACACTCGTCTTCCCCAACCCAGGGAGCAACCACCGTTGGCTGTCCCAATTCAACCGTATTGATCCATGAAAATTCAATCCAAAGTTTGACTATGAAGCCCATGATCTATGAAGATCATGTAGAAGAAGACCATCGCCATAATAATTTGGAGTAGCTTGAGTCGAATCATAGACATCAACGAGTCGAATTTACCTCATTTCATTTTTCTCCTCTCTCTACAATGTTGCTCTAAAAATCCAGCTTTGGAAACCTAGCACTTTGCTTCAGCTTTAGTGAAGCTCTACTGTATCAAAATCCTAACCCTAGATTGGAAGCAAAAATGACGAAGAATAGAGCTTAAACATGTGATTGAATTCAAAGAGCAAACTTAATTTAGCCTCGAAAATCTGGCCTAGGTGCAACAGGAAGGATGATGGGGGCTTAGACAACGATAGGGAGATTGGGCTCGCGATGGAGAAGGTTTTTTCGTGGCTAGGAGCTCGAACTCATGGCACAAGGCTTGAACCCGTGGCAAATAAGGTTGTTTAGTGATTAAAAGCTCAAACTCACGGCGGCCTCAACTTGAACCTATGGCAGAAAGGGTAGGTTCGCAACTGTTGCCTTGGCTTGAACCTGTGCAAGACTTTATCGCAGCCTCATCTGTTAGAACAAAATATTGTGATGAAAACCATCATCACCCAGAATCATTTATGTTAAATCACCAAGAGTATTGATAAGATGCGAAAGCTAACATGAATCCATGGATTGAATGTGATTCTTGAGTCTATAGGTTGAGAATATTTCAAGTCTAGTATGTAAGTCCTCTTTCACAGTATGCCTCTATAATTCCTCTGTAGATAGGGAACAGAAAGATAATGTATGTACTGACTTGGGGATCACAATCCCTTTATATAACTGCGAAACCCTAACAGATATCTTAATTACCAATTTAGCCCATCATAAAATTAGTAATTATATTTTGGCCTCTATACATAGAAGGTCTACACTTAATGATGCATTAAAAGCCCAAAAAACCTAAATCGATCACTTTTAATAGGAAAACCTTATCTGATACCTTTAATACACATTTATTTAACATATTAGCCCATATATTGGATTTAGTACCAATAATCTCCCACTTGGGCTATATATGAAACTTTATAAATGTGAATTATACTTTATGAGCTCATGAATTTTGCTATCAAAACCTTATGTATCTCAATAATCTTGTCCATTAACCATATCAATATAGGACTAAAGCGACCTTCATTGCATATATCGTAACTAGACCCATCAATGATCACATATACCAATACAATTAATGACAAGATCAAGCATGGATGTGTAGCATGGAAATTTCATGCATTGTGATCATAACATGCCTATTTTCAACTGGTTCACCTTAAAAACGTTAATGAGATCATACCATACAAAAATCAGAGTATGAATAAACTGAAAACTTTATATCTGCATAAACTGAAACAACTGAAAGTATGTCTATATCATAAAAGCATCTAAAATTACAAACTCTCACTAAAACTGAATATATTGAAATGATATGACACCCATACAAGCAATGCACTCATGAAACATTTTGGGTGGCAATCCATTAGTAAGTGGATCTGCAATCATGGAGTTTGTACTGCTGTGCTCTACAGACAATTGTCCACATTGAATTCTTTCCTTCACAACCAGGAACTTGAGGTCTATATACTTTGACTTCGTCGAGCTCTAGTTGTTGTTGGAATATAGAACTGCTGACTTATTGTCACAAAATAATTGGATCTGCAATCTATTAGTAAGTGGATCTGCAATCATGGAGTTTGTACTGATGTGCTCTACAGACAACTATCCACACTGAATTCTTTCCTTCACAACCAGGAACTTGAGGTCGATATACTTTGACTTCATCGAGCTCTAGTTGTTGTTGGAATATAGAACTGCTGACTTATTGTCACAAAATAATTGGAGTGGTCTTTGAATACTGTCCACTACGCGTAGCCCTATGACAAAATTTCGCAACCATGTTCTATGATTAGATGCCTCATAACAAGTTATGAACTCTACCACCATAGTAGAAGATGCTACAAGAGACTGTTTAGCACTCTTCCAAGAGACAGCACCTTCAGTCAGAAGGTAGACATAGCCTGACGTAGATTTCATACTATCTTGGCATTCAGCATAATCGGAGTTAATGTACCTAATGATCTAAAGCTGTTTCAACCTCTGATACGTGAACATGTAGTCCTTTATTCTCTGTAAATACCTTAAGACTTCTTTGGCTGCGACCCAGTGATCCTTTCTAGGATTGCTTAAGTATCTGTCCAACATCCCTATAATGTACGCACTATCCGGACATGTACAAACTTGAGCATATATTAGACTCCGTACTGCTGAGGTATAAGGAATCTTCTACTTTTCCTTAACCTCAAAATCTTTTTTAGGGCACTGATTAAGACTAAACTTGTCTCCCTTAGTTACAAGGGTATCACCTGGTTTATAATCTTGCATGACATATCTCTTGAGAACCTTTTCGATATAGCCCTTTTGTGATAATCCAAGAATACTTCAAGAGCGAACCCGATGTATCTATATACCCAACACAAAAGAGGTGTAACCAAGATTCTTCATCTCAAATTTTTTTGATAAAAATCTCTTAGTTTTGTACAATAAGCCTATATTGTTGCTGGCAAGCAAAATGTTATCGACATATAAAACTAAGAAAATATACTTACTCCTATGAACTTGTGGTATATACAATCATTGACCATATTATCTCAAAACCAAACAAGATGATAACCTGATGAAATTTGTAATACCACTTATGAGAAGCTTACTTAAGCTCATAGATAGATTTCTTTAGTTTGTAAACCATCTTCTTTGCATATCCCGACACAAAGTTTTCTAGTTGCACCATATAGATTATTTCATCAATGTCGCCATTGAGAAACTTAGTCTTAACATTCATCTAATAAAGCTCAAGATCAAAATGCGCTACTAATGCCATTATAATCCTGAAAGAGTCTTTCATAGAAACCGGAGAGAAAGTCTCCTTATAGTCGATGCCTTTTTTTTTTGCGTAAAGCCTTTAGCGACAAGATAAGCCTTATATCTCTCCACTTCGCCTTTCAAATCCCTCTTGGTCTTAAATATCAATTTACAACCAATGGGTTTCTCTCCCTCAGGCAATGGGACACCCAAACGTCATTGTCCTTCATAGACTTTATTTTCTCATTCATTGCATCAATTCACTTTTAAGATCTAGAACTTTCCATGGCTTGACGGAAGTTGATTGGATCATCTTCCAGCAGACCAATGTCAAACTCATGTTCTTAGAGAAATACAATGTAATCATTTGACACCATACTTCTCCTTTCTCTAATGGATCTCCTTAA
>CAMOHE010049163.1:15350-126430 GCA_946598075.1 Artocarpus hirsutus
GGGAGCTTTTCGGCGTATACAAGGTAAGTAAGATCAGGTTAATTTATACATATAGCATGTCAAACTTGTGTTTTGAAAAATACTTTGATTTAAAATTTTTAAAATTCCGCTACGTATTATTTTTCCAACACTAATGTCATTATAATCCTGAAAGAGTCTTTCATAGAAACCGAAGAGAAAGTCTCTTTATAGTCGATGCATTTTTTTTTTTTTGTGTAAAGCCTTTAGCGATAAGATAAGCCTTATATCTCTCCACTTCACCTTTCAAATCCCTCTTGGTCTTAAATATCCATTTACAACCAATGGGTTTCTCTCCCTCAGGCAATGGGACACCCAAACGTCATTGTCCTTCATAGACTTTATTTCCTTATTCATGGCATTAATCCACTTTTAAGATCTAGAACTTTCCATGGCTTGACGGAAGTTGATTGGATCATCTTCCAGTAGACCAATGTCAAACTCATGTTCTTAGAGAAATACAAAGTAATCATTTGACACCATACTTCTCCTTTCTCTAATGGATCTCCTTAATGGCATAGGTTCTTAGGGTGGTAGAGTTTGTTCTTCTTGAACAATTTTTAAAATGGGAGGTTCTCCGACATTGTCTTGATTTGGTCTGTTTCTTGAACAATGTCAGGAATATAAACGTGATGAATGACAATAACAGCTGTGGGAATATCAACATATTCCTTTTCAAAGACAAAGTCCCTAACCTTATCTCCCCCTGCAAATTGGACATCCTCAAAGAACCAGGCATTTCCTATCTCAAAAATCGACTTACTCACAAGATTATAAAATTTGTACCCCTTGGATCTTTTAAAGTATCCAATCAAATAACAACAGACCATCCTTGAGTCTAGTTTCTTTTCATTAGGCCTATAAGGCCTTGCCTCAGTTGAATATCCCCAAACATGCAAATGCTTTAAACTAGGTTTCTTGCCTGTCTAAAGTTCATAAGGGGTTTTAGCAATTACTGTAGTTGGAACCCTTTTAAGGATATATGCTGTAGTCTTAAGTGCTTCTCTCTAGAGTGATTCTGGTAAGGTAGAATGAGAAATCATACTCCTCATCATGTACTTAAGTATCCTATTTCGTCTTTCAGCAACACCATTCATAGTGGGTGAACCTGACATAGTGTACTATGGGACAATACGCTTGCCTTTAGGAACTTAACAAATGGTCCTGGACGTTGTTCACCTGTATCGTCATATCTACCATAGTACTCACCACCATGGTTAGTATGATGCTTTTAATCTTTTTGCTAGTTAGTTTTTAACTTCAGCCTTGTAATTTTTGAACACATCCAACGACTGTGCCTTTTTATGAATGAGATATATGTAGCCATATCTAGAAAAATCGTCTATGAACATTGTAAAATATTGTTGACCATTCCACGAAGCTGTAGGGAATGGCCCACAAATATCTATATGTACAAGTTCGAATACGTCCAAAGTCCTATTGGCTTCAAATCTCCTTTTATTGGTTTGTTTCCCCTTAATACAGTCAACACAATTATCAAAATCTGTAAAGTCTAAGGGGTCGAGAATTTTGTATGACATAAGTCTCTCTATTCTCCTTATGGAGATATGACCTAATCTCTTGTGCCATAATGCTGCTAATTCTCATTGGTTAATTTTCTCTTTATACCTCGTGTACTTAATTGCAAGGATTCATTAAATGAAGGAATTGTATCAATCAAATAAAGATTAACATAACATGATAAAGAACTAGAACCAACCAATTTTGAATCATGAAACAAACTAAATTTTCTATTTCCAAATGAACGAGAATAACCAAATTTGTCCAAAACAGAAATAGAAATCAAATTCTTTTTAAAAGACGGTACAATAAATGTTTCATGAAGATCCAAACAAAATTTAGTCTTTAACAATAATCTAAATGTTCCTATTGCATCAACTTTAACCTTCTTGCCATCGCCTACGTAGATATATCTTTCACCATGATTTGGCTTTTGACATCTCAAGCAACCCTACATAGACACACTAATGTGAGTGGTTGTACCAGAATCTATCCACGAAGTATGTTTGGGTACCAAAGTTAAATTTACCTTTAAACAAACCAAATTAAGAAGCATACATTTCTTAGCATGTCAAGTGTGATAATTGGTATAATGCTTCTTCTTATGTTTTGCAGCTCCACAAAAGAAATAATATGTACCTTTCAAATCAACCGGTTTCTTTTGTTGTTTCTTTTGAGCTATCGTAACTACCGCTTTCGTATCGTTTTTTCTTTTTTTTTTCCCTTTGTCCTTAGAAGTATTAGCTAAGTGAGCACTTTCTGTCTTCTTGTTACGCCCTAAAGTATAAGTAGTGACGTGATGGATTAATTAAGTTAATTAAAGCAGATTTTTGATTAAAATCACCAATTAAATGATTGGGTTATTTTTAAAAACGTGATAGTTCAAAACATTATAAGACATTTATCATTGTTTTGAAATAGTTAAATGGGAAGTAAAACATTAAAGACAGTTAAACATATGCCAGGCCGCATCGGACCCACATTAGTGCACATACATGGTATCGACAATAAAATATTACAATCACAGTCTAATAGGAGAGATAAACATTTAAATAATACATGCCTTGATTTAAATAAAGCAATAACCTAAAACAATATTCCTATGACTTACTTGTTTACCTTGTTGCCTCCTTGTTGGTCCTAAGCTGCAATCCACCTAGGGAAAAAGGGTTTTAAAATAAATAAAGAAATGTGAGTAGAAGGCTTAGTAGGACTAGGTTTAGAAAAACATTAGTTCTAAACATAAATTTTCATATTTGAAAATAATTTATAAAATTTCAGAAAGATGAATAAAGCATATCAAATTCATCCTTACCTTTAAAATTCCTGTTCATCTGAAACTATCTTTTATTATTTGTTCTTTGGCAAAGCCATAATATCACCACCGTAGTGGCATAGCTGGGTTTTAGGACCTACCCCCAAGGGCACACTCCCCACGACCCAATCTCTATATATAGCATCATACTCAATTGTCTCATTTTCAGATGGTGTTTATAACGCATCCAGTATTATGTCATTTTAGGTACTATCTGACCAAGTATTCTCATTTATATTCATTATTTAACTCATTACGATCATTCATTCTAAAATAAGAAATAAAAATACTGAGAAATTCATTATAATCATTTCTTCAAAGTCAATTTGGAAGAAATCATTTGGCAAGAAATCTTTTTGTGGCCAAAGGCCCCCTTTAAAAATATTTAAAACATTTTGTCATTTATTGAAAACATTTTGAAAGAATATTTAAGGCCAAATCTGTTAAAAACCTGGCTACCAAGAAAGGGTACAAGTCCTACCTCGATATCTTGCATCATGACTTAGTACCGTCGTCCCGACCCACTATACGTTAGCTTCATAGAACCACGACAACCTTAAAAGTAAACTAAACTTCATCACTTTCTAACTTAGGGTCTTCTACGTTATTATGCTATTTTATGGTGTTTTAGTATGCCCTTTATAATCAAAAGATCATATCAGGTCTTCATCTAGGTGTTAATGGTGAAAATGGATGAAAACGACAAAATTTTATAAAGTCTGCTCGGCCTACCAAACTCCTCTGTCCTGCCTGCTAAACTGTATAGTTCAGCCTGCCAGATGTACAACACCGACCTGTCGAACTGGCCTAGGTTTGGTTTGTCGATGGTATGAATTTGGCATGCCAAACTCATGAGTCTGACCTACCGATGCTCATGATTGGCCTGCCGAACTAGAAAAATCTAGGGACCCAAGACTTCGAGTCTCAGCCTCCCCGAATCCAAAATTTCATTTCTAACCTATTTTCTCAGTTCTCAGGCATAGGAAATGTTCATAAATGGTAGCAAAACATGTAAAAACACTTTTTAACGCTTTTAAACAAGATTTACACTAGGATTTCTCAAAAATTTTGAAAATAGAGAAAAATAGGAAAAATAAAATTTAATCTAATTTTAGTGAAATCAAACCCAGATTCATGATGATTTAGGTTCTATTAACTTAGATTTAAGGTTTCCTAAGCTCTAAAAACTTAAATTTCAACATTCAAAGAAATTTGGAGAATTTGAGAGAAGGTTTGAAATTTTAAAAATTTAGTGAACTAACCTCAAATTCGAGCTTTAAATCGAGTATGTGATAGCCTAATTTTATTTTCGAGCTCCCAATCCAGCTGAGATTTGAAATTTGAACTCAAAATTTTTGAAATCAAAAATAGGAGAGAGAGAGGGAGTTGAGAAAGAGAGTGGGGAAGGAAGAGAGGGAGAGAGAGATTAAATAGAAGAAAATATGGTTTTGCAGAGTGAAAACCATGTTCCAACACATGGTTTTCAAAAAGAGACAAATTAGACATTTGACAAATTGTTTGTTTTAAAAATTCAAAATATGGAGATAACTAAAAGTGAGATAAATTTAAAATATACCACAAAATGTTTAAATTAAGTTTAAATCACATTAGGGCATACTAATCTACCATTTATATGCTAACCTCACTTAACTAAATCCTAGGTGTTGCACTTCTCTTGCTTCAACCTTTCCTCTTCTTGCACACAATATGAGATGAGCTCATTAAGAGACCAAGTCTCCTTTTAGTAGTAATAGCTCACTTTAAGCTGACTGAATTGTGCGGGAAGAGATATAAGAACCAAATGCACTAACAATTCCTTAGAAAGGTCAAGCTTAAGTGCTCTCAATTTTAAAGCAAGATGAGACGTCTCCTTGATATACTATCTAATATTCCCCTAACCTCTGTATCACATTAAGATGAGGCTTGCTAAAAGTGTACTTATTTTAGCCTTTTCATTTTTGACAAATCTTTTCTCAATTTCCTCGAGAAACTCTTTGGCTGTCTTTATTGTTTCCGATATAGTGCCCTTGAATGTTTTTGGAGTGGCCATCTTCATGATCATCATACACAAGCGATTTGACTTCTCCCACCTTTCTATGTCCTTCTTTTCATAAGAGGAACTCTTATATGTAAAAGGTGCAGGAGAAGGAACCGTTAACGCAAGGTTGAGATCCACGACTCCGAGAACTATAAGGAGGTTCTTTTGCCATGATTTGAAGTTGCTAACATTCAGCGTAGGAATTGAATTAATGTTAGCAGTAATCTTTGAGGCAGAACTAGTAGCTGAAACAAAGAACAAAACAAACAAACCCAAAAACAAGCTCACATAAGAACCCAAAATAACAATAATAAATCCAAATAAAGGTAACCCCATCTCAAGATATCAGGCACTCCATTAATATTTAGTCTTTGGACATAAATATTAACTTGTAAGTGATATCTTAATGTAGTAATCAAACACTGACAATAAGAATATGCCAAACAATAAATCTTCCTTTGGGCTGATTTATTGTTCACATGTAAAACCTAATAATCATCACGTGTTTCTCACCACAGTCGTACATATAATTCTGTCAAATATTGCCTTCTTTTAGGCCGGTCAACATCACCTAAGTTGCATGGACACAACCGTTTATATTTTAAAACAAATTAATTTCCACAAACGAGACGACTTTTGTGACATGTTGCTTCAATTAATTCATCTTAATATATATATAAAATACTAATATTTGAATTTAAAATTGCACCAAAAATGACTAAAATTAAAATAAAAAAATAAAAAGGTCAAAAGTCAAACTAGTCAAAGTCAACGATCAACATAAATGGTCAACCTTGACTGGATCCAACCCAGATCCTAACCCAGTCCCTCCTTTATTTCCCTTTTTTTTTATTCAGGTCACCCAAGGATTGAACACCTAGTGACTATCTAGTCAAGGGCCAAAGATGAGCCCGTGTAAAGCACCTGTTCCCTATCCAGCCATAGGCCCAACTAGGCTCATGTAAATTTTTTTTAAATCGGTAACCCAGGGGTTTAGTCCCTGGGCTATAACTGATCACGGGCCCAATTTGGGCCTATGTAAAGAGCCCATTCAAGTTTGGGCTGAAGCCTAGACCTTGCCCCAAAGAAATCCTGGGGTCCTAGGGGAGAGCTGGCAACTATAGCTTGTTGCGGCCAGATGACCGTGGCTCCCTTTTTGGGTGGCACCACAGTGGCAGCCGCTAGAAGGGGCCGATGTCGGCAGTGAGAGGGCCTGCTACAGGTGAAACGACCCCTTTGCCCTTTTTTTTTTAACTCCTTCATGCAGCGACTTTTGGCCGTCGCTCTCCCTGTGCTCTGGCTGCGGTTGCCTATTTCTGGCACGGCTTGAGGGGCCGCGCCTATAGTCGTTTGTCGACGGCAATAAGGATGCCACCGACTGAATCTCTTTAATATATAAAAACTAATTTATATATTATATAAAAAACCGTACTATAAACCCTATACATATATATCAAATCTGAATATATTAATGTAGATAATATATATATATATATATATAATATGAATATATGAATCTGGTCGAACTTTCAACAGAATTATATTCATACACATATATTCATATATAAAACTTAATACTATATTCCATAAAATATTAAACTAAAAAATATACCAAATAATTGTTTTCAAATTCAACAATTTTAAACAAAATATAGATTATTAACTTTGAGAATTTTCATATGAGAATCACATATAGAAATTTATTGATTCTCAATCATTTAACATGAAGAGGCTTTAAATACCACTTGTTAGAACAAAATATTGTGATGAAAACCATCATCACCAAAGATCATTTATGTCAAATCACTGAAAGAATCAATAAGATATGAAAGCTAACCTGAATCCATAGATAGAATTATGATTTCTGAGTCTGTAGGTTGAGAATCTTCCAAGCCTAGTACGCAAGTTCTCCTTCAAAGTTTGCTTCTGTAATTTCTCCATAGATGGGGAATAAAAAAATAACGTACATACTAACTTGGAGACAACAACTCTTTTATATAACTACTAAACCCTAACAGTTATCCTTAATTACGATTTAGCCTATCATAAAATCAGTAATTATATTTTAGTCTCTACACATTGTAGGCCCACACTTAATGATACATTAAAAGCCCAAAAAACCCAAATTGATCACTTTTGATTAGGCAACTTTATCTGATAGCCTTTAATATACATTTATTTGATATATTAACCCATATATTGGATTTAGTTCCAACATTGTCGTCACTGTCTTTAAGCTTCGTGCTCATTGTCTAGAGGTAATATATGTGATATTATTTCCTTCGTGATTCAGATCAATGGTGGATTTTTTTTCCTATGTGGTTTTCAAAATTGTGGTGCTGATTATGCTGGTTTGTTTTGGATTTTTATATTTTTCAGCTTTGGGATGGTGGTTTTTAGATGAAAATGATAAGGATTTGCTTTCAGAGTCTGTATTGTTTTATAGTTGAATGATGATTTTTTACCCTTTTGTTTATATGTTTTGTATTGGTGATTTTGGTGATCCGATTAATTACGCGGTGGAATATGAGAAGAAGAAGAAGAAGAAGAAGAACAACAACAACAACAGTGGGGATCGGTAGGTGGTGGAATCTGGGCATCGGTGGTGGGTAGGGTGTGATGGGGTGGGACCATGGTTGGTGTAGTCGGCACCGAAGGGGGTGAGAGGGGGGTGTGTTTCTCACTTATAGGTTTTTTTCTTTTGTTTTTGTTTTTTATTTTTTTTTTTGACATTTTATAATTTTTAGATTTATTTAGTTTTATTGTTTATTCAAAATGCAATAAACAATTATTATTTTATTAAAACACCCCTAAAAATCAGTCAAGTGCAGTGTACATGGTCACTAAATTGATGGCCATCAGGTAAATTAGTCCTTTTACATTGATTTTGGGATTTCAAGGTTAGTTGAGTTAAAAAAAAAAAGGAAGCCAGCAAATAACCTTTTAAATAGTTCGAGGATTAATCGAGCAATTTACTCTAATTTTTATACACCAAAAATTGTCTACTAATCTTGAGAATTTCTACACTAAGAGCTATCCTTTTTCACTTTGGAATTAACGGTTTGATTTATGAGTGTCTATGTTAAAAATTTACAGCGTATAACATAAAATTGTTTCTTTTCATAAATTAAATTGTCAAGAAATTTAATCAAATAATTAAAACAACAATTTCGACAAGTAGTCTAAAAGGACATCCTTATAGACCTTAGGAAAATCCCCATTTCTTTTTTTTAATTTAATTTCTTTAATTAAGAAATTATAGTAAATAGCATTGTTTGAAACTTGAAAAAGTAAATAGCGTATTTATAATATAAATAATTTATTTATCCCTATAGTTACAACATGAATAACCAATATTTACTGTGTGAATAACCTTTATTTAAGTCTTAACTTTTGATCTTGTCAAAATTACGTAGGATGATTAGAGTTGTTTAAGACATAAACATACTATTTATTTCAAGGGTTGACAAGACAAATGGTCTAATATGTTTATTGAATTAAAGTATGACTTCGGTTTGTAAATATTCTGTATATACTCAAAATGCTATCATTAAAATAATTACTATATAATTGAGAATAGTTTAAAATATTTTAAATATTGTGTTGAATTTTAATTTCATAACAATAACTTAGTCATGTATTGTAACTTTTTCTTACTTTATTATTTTGAAACATGTTATTTACTTAAAAAAAAAAGTTTTTAAAAATGCTCTTATTGAAAAATTGAAATAAATAATGCTTTTTCAAAACTAATTATTGTAAAGAGCAGGTTTTGAAAATATTTATAGTAAATAGCCAATTTTTATAGGAATAATTTATTTACATCATTTATTTATAGTGAAAATATTTTTATACGTATTAAATAGATTTAAGGTGTAAATAATTTATTTATCTTTTTGTTTATCATATGAATAATTCTTATTTACATAGTAAATAAGTTCTTTATATTGCTATTTATTACGTATATTTTTAAAACATGTTATTTACTTCAAAAAGTTTGAAAAATCTACTATTTGTTTTATTCTTCCATTTTTTAGTAAAATAGAAGGCATACCTTTTTTTTCAACTTGGAGGTGGGGGTATTTGAACTCTTTATTTTTTTAATAAAGTTGGGTGTAGCTTTACTACTAAGCTATACTTGCAACGACTGGTATACCATTTTTTACTGTTTTATCATTTTCTTCTCTTTCTTTTAATCCATACAACTTCTCCTAATTAAAAAGGCCAAACTACCCTTAGATAACATATATTTGCCTAACCTTAACCCAAAATCCTTTGAATAATAATGTATTTATATTCATTGGATATAATGGGGTTATTTGGTATTGTCTTCAAAATAAGTGAAAATGTTTTTGTTTTGAAAAATAAGAATTTTTTTAGAATTATGCTAATAGTGTTTTTAAAACTTTTGTCTCGAAAAACATGCAAAAATATTTCTAAAAATTTTAAGAATGAAACCAAACAGGGCCAATGTATTTTAAACTTTCTCATAGATATTGTAAATTTGAAAAATAATACTACATAAATAGTATTTCTCAAATTGATCCTTTATTTCGAGAAAATTACTTATGCTACAACAATTTTTGATCTCCCATTTGTTTGACGCCACAAAAATTGAAACTTAAAAAAACACCGCCACAAAATTGAAACTTTAAAAGAGCATTGCCAGTCAAGAAATAAAAATGTTTATATTATGTTTTCTTATACAAATGATATCTTGCATCTCTCTCCTTGCGCATTTTCTATCTCAATTGTATCCGTCTCTTTGTCCTTTCTCTCTTCGTGTCTTGCTCGCCTAAACCAAATGATCCTCTCTCTTGCCTTCTCTCCCCCCTTTACCTCCTGATCATGTTGCTCAGGTCTTCGGTGGCGTTTGTCCGCGATCCTTACTCCCATAGACGCAGCAATTGAAGGTGCGATCAAAGTGGCTCAAGGAAAGCTCTAGTGAGATTGAAGCTCTCTGACGTGGCCTGAGGAAAGCTTTGACGAGAATCATATTATGGATCTATGGTAGATTTAGAGGTTGCCTTTTAGATTGTGATTAATCTTGATGACGATCGAATATAGTCGAACTTCTATGTTCGAAGTTCATCTCACTTAACCACTTAACCTCCACAATGTTGAAGAGACCTTTCTTCCTCTCCGTTCACATAGATGTCCATGGATTTCCATAAATATTGTTTCGATCAATACTAACTCAGCTAAGATTGAAGATTTGGTTTGACATCGTCATTTTGTTCTCCTCCACCGCCTTCAGGATCACTAGAGGACAGAAGGGGAGAGAGAGAGGGAGAAAGAGAAAGATTCATCGATGAGTCTTTGCCGTGGAAGATAGGATCTCAGTCATGATGCACAATTCTCTCTCCTATGTCCAATTGTCGCTAGAGTTTGTTGTGAGATTGTTGTTGTTGTTATTTTTCTGACTACCGGCGATGCTGTTTCTGCTGGAGACGAGACGACACCGGTGAAGAGAGAGAGAAACAGAGGAGAAAGAAAAAGAGACGAAAAAAGTCCTCCTAGAACATTTTCTAAGTCTCACCGAGACATGTACAGGAGGGACACTAACTGGGTGTTTGGCAAAGTGGTGGTGTTTGGCAAAGTGATGGGAACTGTAGTTCCCACCACAAAATCAGTTATGAACAGTATAAAGCTCTCATATGCTATAGTAATAATAAAAAAAAATTACTACAGTGTAAAACTCTCACATGCTACAGTAAAAGTGGTTCTCAGTACTGGTTCTCACCACCTTCCAAACACTCCATTAAAACATATTCTAAAAGAACATATGACATATCTAGGAAGGAATATTTATGGCATAAAAACTTTTAACATCTTGAACCATAAATAAAATTGAGTTTAAAGGGGAGGGGGGAGGAATTTATGTGAATTTTTAACATCTTGTACCAATAATAAAGTTGAGTTTAAAATTTATGTGAATTACATTTTTTCATCCACTCCCCAAAATAGGCCGAACTTTGAGTGATGCCCAATTCAACGACCCAAGCTCAAAAGCCCAAAAGAAATTTACAACTTCGTTTCGCAGACTTTCCCTCGAACGATGCTCGTCGTATAAATTTCACAGATTCACTACTTTCCATAATATTCGATGCCCCGCTCCCTCTCTCTCTCTCTCTCTCTGCAAAACCCTCTAAATCTATTGCACTTTCTCTCTCTATCTCTATCTGTCTGTGTCTCCAATGGGGGCTGGGCGCGAAGTTCAAATCTCGCTGGACGGAGTGAGAGACAAGAACCTCATGCAGCTCAAGAAGCTCAACACCGCCCTCTTCCCCGTCCGCTACAACGACAAGTACTACGCCGACGCCCTCGCCTCCTCCGAATTCACCAAGCTAGGTTCGCATTTCATTTTCTCCCCTTAATTGTGACCAATTCTTATCTTGGTTTGTTTCGTCGCGTGTCTATGGCTTCGTCTATTGAAAACTTGGATGATTTTTAGCTTCGTTTTAAGGGTTTGTATTGTTCATTTTGGATGTTGGAATTCTACGTCTGCTATTTTTGTTTAATTTTGCTTACATGATTCTTTAGGAGATCTTTTTTTAAACAATGTTGGTTAATTCTATAGTGAAAAATACGAAGTGGGTATTGAAGATTTTCTAGTATTGGAGGATGATTTTGAAGAGTGAGGTTATAGTAAGTTGGAAACTCGTTTTCTCCATCAAAACAGTACATAATATTCGTTTTCTTTTGATACGTTATATTGCTGGTGGTATATCTTTTTTGGTCTAAATCGGTATCTTATTCCTCCCTAATAATATTCTCAAAGTTACAAAATTAGTTATCTGTTTCTTTTTAGAAGATTCGTTGGACCATAGGCTTGGAGAATTCAAGTGGACTGAAGATTCTACCCTATCTATTTGAACTTTTTCTGGTATACTCCTTTGGGATATCTCTATATTCCTATTCCTCAATGAGTTTTTGGTCCTTTATTCAAGCGGGTAGCATTTAGAAATGGGTATTCATATTTCATACCTGAGGTGCGAAAAGTATCTTGTAGTTGCTCTATCTTCAGCAAAGAATTTTCTCTTTATTTGAAAACCTTGCACCTTTATGTGTTTTTTTTTTTTTTTTCATTTGAATAACCAAATTCCAGCTCGAATAGTTTGTGTTTCTTATGGTTATGTTCTCATTTGTTAGTAACCTCTTTTTCTCATTTCAGCGTACTATAGCGATATATGTGTCGGTGCAATAGCATGCCGGCTTGAGAAGAAGGAAGGTGGTTCTGTCCGTGTTTACATAATGACATTGGGAGTTTTAGCACCATATCGCGGGCTAGGCATTGGTAAGAAAACAACTTATCAATTTTCCTAAGTCATTTTTATTATTTGTTTTGTTTGAGAAACCCCAAAATCATATATTGGTTACTAAGAATCAATGCATGAGTCCTCTCAAGTTAGCTTAGCTTCAAAGGCTTTATAAGACTTGGCCTGTTGAAGATCATGAAATCAGTTTAATTTTCCCCCAATAATGCAAGTTTTCCTTATCCAAATCCTGTGATTTTCTCAGGTACGACGCTGTTGAACCATGTTCTTGATCTCTCTTCCAAGCAAAACATTTCTGAAGTTTACTTGCATGTGCAGACAAATAATGAAGATGCCATAAAATTCTATAAGAAATTTGGGTTTGAGATCACAGAAACAATTCAGAACTATTATACGAACATTACCCCTCCGGACTGTTATGTTCTTACCAAAAATATCACTCAAACCCAAAACAAGAAATAATCTATTTCACGGAGGGGTTGCTTCTTGTTGCATTGTCTCCTTAACTTCAAACTTCCTGAGATATACTGGAGTTGTAGTAGCAAATTTTGAGGTTACAAACATGTGAATTGCATCTATTGATAGGCTGAGTTATTACTATTAAACAGTTCATCTGAATTCTTGATCAGATTAGTCTTATTTTCTCTTTTTTTTCTGAGTCTCTATTTTATTGAGACCAAATATTGTTCTCTGTATTTCTTCAAGCAAACAGGCATTTTGTGATACATTTGATAGGGTGTCTGGAATTGTATTGGATCCTAAATGACCGCCTACTGAATACAATGGTCCAATGTATGTTGTCGGTTAAGCTACAAATGTCTGACACAGCTTCCCTTCATAATGCCACGGCTTTTTTCATCGTTGGTATAAAACCAGATCTCTTTTATTAATTGCTTCTTTGCCTTCTGATGGAATAACACACTGATCAAGATATAATTTTATAACTCCAGCTAAAACAGGAAAAACGACGCAAATTTACAAAACATCGTGGAATAGTACAGATGTGCACGCGAGAGCAAAGAAAACGTAGCTCCCAATTGTGTATTGTGTAGAATTGAATATACAAGTTCAGACGAATTTACAAAGTTTAACCCTATATATAGAGAAGCCACTATAACAACTTATTAACTATGTACAACTTCCATATTTTACCGTTGGCTGTGGGAAAACAATTTCACACATGGAAAAAAAAAAAAAAAAAAACCAACGGATCCCCCAGCAAAAGTGTCTCCGTAGTGAAGTAGACTCTCCGTCAGCCAATAACCATCCCATGAACCACCGACCGTCTACAGGTAACAGAAAACAGAGGAAATGCAGGTTGAAATGTTACATTGTTAACAGAGGGGAAAAAATCGAACTTGAATGTTATGAATAAGAATGGTAACCTAGTTATGTTTAATAAAAAGAAAAAAAGACATAATTTGGTTATTGAATTGAACAGAAACCTTTCCACTCTGCAACTAATTAGACATGGGACCTGACACTTCTTTTAGGCCTTCTGCTACCAAGAGTCACTTCCCAAATTTGATCCATAGTATTTTTCTTTTCCCCATTCCTTCCGCTCACTAAAAATGATTTAGTGCGTTATATTCACAAGATATCAGTATTAGCAATGAGTCAAGAACAACGACGGGGGCTCTTGGATAAGCTGTAGTTGATATCTCCTGAATAAGCTACTCACAACTCAAAGATCATGATGAAACTGAACTAAGCCATTCAATTGTCATGCAAGGAGAATCACATTAACAAAAATACATCATGACCAGACCTGAGCCATGGTGAACTGGAAGATTTCTTCTTCCTCTGTGCGACTTCCCTGTATCCAAACCCGTTGCTTGAACTGATTCTGGTCAACAATTCCCAAATCCAAAAACAGCTTATTGGAAAAGGGAAATACTCAAAAAAGAGTTCCTAGACTCACAAGGCACTTCAAACATGCGTTTCATCCTTTAAAGCTACCGGGTTATGAGTTGTTGTTATCCCTCCTCCACAAAAACTACTCAAGATCTCTCTCCTAGTGACCCAACAATACTCCGTAGGTTGAATTGTGAAGAATCCTTCTAAATCGTTCAAACTGCAGTAAAAGTAAAGCAGACAATCAATGGAAAGTAGAAACTCCATCATTGGTCATTTCAACTTCAAAAACGTGGGAATTTACTAAGCTGCCCCAAATAAAAAAATGGCCCAAAATAGGTAGACCTTTCTAAGGGATCAAACCCAGCAAACTATCATGGCACCAAAAAAAAAAAAAAAAAGAGTTTACAAGTTTACTCATTTTGTAAGACGTTCTAACATCGTAAAAAGGTTAATCTCAAAAATGATCCCCAATATTTACACCAAATCTCACTTTGCGTCCCTTAGGTTTTGAGTGTCACAAAATTGACCCAATTCAATCAGGGTGTGACAAAATTAGTCCTTCCATCAGCAAATTGTTAAAAAGAGGACATGAGCAGCGTGCGATCTACCCGTCTAAATTTTAATTGTCATGGGCCAAATGAGACTTTAAGAAAAACAAAGAAAGAAAAAAAACAAAGAAAGCCAGGATTGGTAAACATGAAAAATTACCCGGTACATAACCTCAATGCCATAATCTTGACGAGGTTGATCGTTGTACTTCAAAGCATCAAGCTGATGTTGCACAGCTTCTTCTGCACTAAACTACACCAGAAATCACGTAGATTGGCATGCTAAAGACAAACGACATGAACAAAAGCTACGTGTTTGCTCGTTTTGCATAATCAGAAGAAAAAAAAAATTACATTTAATCTCGGATCAAAAGGTCGTTTCTTGCGAGATTCAAGCCTGCAAAATAATCCAAACCAAACACCTAATCAGTCCTTGAAATCCACGACACAATTTCTCCTCTAAAATTGATCAAAAAATCGAATTAAGAGGGAAACAAAGTGATTCTGAAATCAAAGCTCGAATGAAAGAAAGCGAACCGATCCGCAGAGAAGAAATCAAGAATTTCGGCAGATGCTTGGAAGCGAGAGGTGAAGGAGACTGTACTCGCCGGTCTTTAGTCTCCGTTGGAAGGTCTGGTTTTGGACAGGAGAGAGAAGGATCGAGGCGATGAGAGAGAAGAACAAAACGACATCGTCTTCACAAACCTTGAGAAAACAGCGAGTCTGAACCTTTTTCTTTCTTCGAGGAAGCGAAGGTTGACAATAACCGCAGAAAGATCCAAAGGGGTTTGCGGATGAGGTTCGATAGTCGAGTCGGTGACCGTCGGATAGAAATTGAACCGGACGTGGACGATAACGATGAGAGGCTTCATGTGCTCACTGCCAACAGCCATATTCCACCTTGCTGACAATGCTGAAAATATTATTTGTCGTTTTTGTATTAACGACAGTTTTAAAAGGTCATTTAGTGAATCAAAATTTGTTGTCGTTTTTCAGAAAATAGTTTAGCAGGTTGTTCCTCCTTTGGAACCTTTTTGGAAGTTTGTAAACGGTTCCTTTTTTTTAAAAAAAAAAAAAAGAAGGAAAAAGGGTTTGTTAACGGTCATGGGTAAACGACTTGTAGTAGTAGCTATAAATAAGAAAAAGAAAAACTCATTATCATACGGGTAAAAGACTTGCAGTAGTTGTTATAAATAAGAAAAAGAAAAACCTATATTATTATATCTTATATTTTGTTGGACAAGTAATGCAATGTTTAGATAATAAAATGTCTTTTATTATCTTTAAATAAACATTTTGTCAACAAAATATACCTAAGGTACTCAAGAGATACTTGCTTAAAAAAATATAAAATATACTTGATATTATCTAGAATAGTTCAATAAAACATGGTCACTGAAAAAAATAATCTACAAAACATAACGTACATAATGTAATTTTCAAGGGTCAATGTGTTTACTAGCAATAAAAAAAAGTTTATTTCAAGGATAACTTTTTCCTAAAAATATAAATAATTTTTGGTTTTTTTGTTTTTGAGTTAATAATTCTTAATTCTTGATTATTTCATTTTTTGTCGAAAATCATGTTAGAATTTGACAGTTATAAAGCATGTGATGATTCATATGACTCGCGAGGAGCAGATGATGCATTCTACAATGGTATT
Source organism: Artocarpus hirsutus (assembly GCA_946598075.1). Classification (NCBI taxonomy): domain Eukaryota; kingdom Viridiplantae; phylum Streptophyta; class Magnoliopsida; order Rosales; family Moraceae; genus Artocarpus; species Artocarpus hirsutus. The sequence goes on from CAMOHE010049163.1 coordinate 31,588, forward strand.
TATAAAATATTTTGTTCCTTCAATAAAAAGAGAGAAAAAAAAAACGGTCGTAAAAGACACGCGTCTTAAAAGAGCGCGCACAAGGCGCACTCCCACTGGCTGCTGTTAACTGGCGACAGTCCATACCTCCATGAAGCGCTCAATTCACCTCCTCCGTTTCCGCGCACCCCTCCACCGCCACTGCTGCCATGTCTTCTCGTCCTCCTGTATTTCACCTCTCTCTCTCTCTCTCTCTCTATATATATATATATATATATATCCATATTCTAATTGGTTTATCTCTCTCTTCTCAAATTTAACTTTTTTTTTTCCTTGAATATCATTCTAATCGGAAAATTCTTTCTTTCAGTATCGAGGCGGTCGGAACCACCCCCGGAGAAGCTTCTCCAACCGGTCCTACGCCGGCGTCAGAAGCCACAACGCCTCCGGCGGTGGCGACTCGCCCTTCCGGCCCGTAGGCGAGGCGCACTTAGGGCTCCGCCATGGGGAGAGCGGAAGTTTCGGCAACAACTCCGCATTTCATTGGTCTTCTCCAATGCCGGAACGGCCTCCGCAGTTTAATCAGAACCCGCGCTTTAGCCCGCCACCGCCACATTTTCATCAGAACCAGCAGTTCCGACCATCGCGGCCGTAATTCGGTCGTCCTCCGCCGTTTGAACAGAATGAACCGCAGAGGCCTACGCAGCAATCTCGTCCGCGGCCTCCGGATTATCGAAATTGGGAGTATGCTCAATCGGGACCGCCCTCTACTAGTGGTAATTGCTCTGCTTTGTTGTGCTTGTTGAGTTTCCAGTAGTAATTCGGAATTTTTTTTAATTGTTTTTGTTTTTCAACAGAGCGGCTTACGATTCTTTCATATAATTTACTGGCCGACTACGTTGCTCTGGGTTATCGTCAACGAATGGAGCTTTTCAGTTACATTCCTCGTCATATGTTGGACTGGCAATGGAGGAAGAGCAAGATCATGTTCGAGCTGGGATTGTGGTCCACTGACATAATGTGCTTTCAGGTCTACATACAGTCTTAATGAATGCTTTTGTTGAATCATTCTGTGTAGTCTCCAAGACAATGCCATTTAGTACAAGTGCAAAACTTCGATATTGTTTTTTCTGATAGTTTATAGATGCGTAGCGCCGAGTGCGAGGGGATCTTTGTTTCGTGTACCATTTGTTAAGGGAAAACTACACTCGAGTGTGATATGCAGCGTTAGTGTCTATACCTTCATTCAAAAAATACGTGGAAACCACTCGGACATGGTTATTATTTGTGGTATTTGTGCTGACTTATGTGGAGCCTAATCATCATATGGAGTTAGTAAGCCAATCGACCTTTTAGGTATTCTATCTAAGTTTGTATTGGTTTGCCCTAGTTCTTGTGATACATATATAAGGGACTTTTATGGCAATCATCATATGTAGAAAGAAATACAAAGAGGTTAAGAGAGTCTTTTTGACTCTAAGAATGATTGTATTGTGCACTTCTTTATAGGATTATTAATTGCAGCGGTTGAAAGTGGATGCAGGTTTCACATTAAGAGAGTGAAGTACTATAATAGTGTGTCTACTTTGAAAATTTCATCATCTTTTCTTTTTTATTGTTCTCAGATAGTAGGCATTAGGGATTCAAATGTCTAACAACTTGTCTGGAAATGTTATGATGACTCGTTGATGCTTACTCATTTAGAAATATCATCTACTTAAAATGGCAAGTGCGTGCAATATTCTTTTTGATCTTTCTACATAGGGTTGGGCATAACTTTTTGTGCTATTTCTTATTTTTATGTTGTTGTGGAAATATTTTTTTCGTTATTTCTCCTCTTGCAAAATAAACGGATATTTTTGCAGAAGCATTTTGTGTCAATATATGTGGCTTGTTTGGGACGGTTTTTAGTTGCATTTCAAAATTTTCTGTATATACTCTCCTGACGTCTGATGGTTTATTTGTTTTTTTATTTATCTTTTCAGGAGGTTGATAGATTTCAAGACTTGGAGGAGGAGTTACAACTTCAGGGATACAACGGCATTTGGAAGGTGTGCATAGAACTATTTCTGGTTTTTTGATGTTATGCCATACGGGTCCAAGTAGCATATCTCATCAAAAAATACCTCTTTGCTATGTACAATACATTGAGCATGACAATTCATGCATGTACCCTTATTATGATTTTATATGACTGTGGTATTTTTTAGCTTAAATAGGTTGGTGGCATTGTAGTTCCTTTCTATTGTGAGGGAATCTTTTACCTTAAAAAAATGTAATAAATATGTATTGTGTGATACCATAATTCTGACAATGTTTTGGTTATTGTATACTATATAGAGACGGACTGGAAATCCTCTTGATGGTTGTGCAATACTTTGGCGTGCATCGAGGTAAATTAAATGTAGAACTTTTCACATGCTCTTGATTTTGGAACGTGGTGAGTTGTATTATAGTGGTACTTATCACCAAAGGGAGAAACTTATTCTCTGGAAAAGTGATTAGTTGATGTTCACATTTATTTTCCCTCAAGCTAATATCAAAAGATAGAAATCAAGGACATCCACTTCATTATTGCAGCTATACAAGTTTTCATATTTTTTGCTTAGTTGATGTTAAATATAACAGATCTCTCTTAGAACAAAATAGTAAAGGTAGAAATTTGAACTGTAGCCTCCTGGCACAAAACATGGCTGCATTGCGTTTAGGACAAGTGATTAGCGATAATGGAATATATCATATCATTATTTGATAAGAGATAACTGAAACTCAAGCATTAGAATTCCAGAAATGCGGCAAAAGGAAGGAAAATCCATGGACCGACCCCATCATCTCCACCCCGTAGGAACTACGAGATCACCCCAAGGACGTCTTTGGCATCCAGGGGTCGCGCCCTGTATGTATTGTTCCCTTGAATTAGATTGAGAGTTGAGGATTTCAGATAGAAAATTGTTTTGTTGTTTAGGTTATGACCATTTGATTATCATTATTCTAGATTCAAGTTGCTTCATGAAGAATCAATTGAGTTCAATAAGTTTGGACTTCGGGATAATGTTGCTCAGATTTGTGTACTGAAGGTACATCAGATGTAAAGTATTATCTTAAAGTTTCCACCTCTGTTGTTTTATGATTTTAAAGCATTGTTTTCCCTCCTGGGCGTTTGACAGTTGTTGAATCAAAATTATGATGAGAATGCTGCAGCTTTAACAACAAGGTATGTAGTACTCTCCATATAACTTGCTTTGGTGCATATATTTATTTCGTAACTTCAGTTTGAGATTGTTGTAACTTGAATCTGGGTTAATCTAATTGCATGAAATTTTAAGTGAACTTTCCTCTCACATTCTGTCGCTCCCAAGGAATGGAAGAACGGGAAAAGCAAAATAAAGTCTCACACTCTGGTAACTGGAACCAATAGAGATAGTGCACATTATAAATGGTCCTCTTTTTAACTTGGCCATTTGAAGAAACTATGGAGGATAAAGAATGATAAGAATGCTGTGGAATAGTTATATAGCTGGTTGAGATGTCATTAGAGATATCCATTCACACGGCATGATTTGAAAGTTGGTTCTCTGCTCTGTTTTGTGTGTATTATTTTCCGTATTGTCCTTTTATACGTTTATGTTTATGCAACTTATTGTGCATTTATGCTCAAATAAATTAGGGAAAAAGGGTAAAATTCTGCACTTGCAGCTCAACAGATTCTAATAAAGTTATCGTTTGCAACATTCATGTGCTTTACAACCCTGGAAGAGGAGATATAAAGCTTGGACAGGTATTATTTTCTTAGAGGTTTCTTTAACGCATGCTCTTGCTCTTATATTAAGTGTTGATAATTAGACATACTTTTTCGCCCCTGACTTGGGGTCGATATTTGTGGCTAATTAGTGTTAGATGTCGATTATATTTTTTTCCCTGAAGCAATTTAAGTTCAACTTATATATAGTTCTCTAATCTTGCAGTTTCTTTCTGCTGATAATGACATTGCTTAATGTTTCTGACGACATATTTAGACTGCTTCTATGCAAGCCTGATGATTATATATGCATGCTCACTTTTTATGGCATTTTTTTTTTAATATTGAACAGTCATCATGTGTAGTGTTGTCGGTTTACTTTGAGTATGTGAGCATATTCTGTCACCTGCTTCATTAATATTGCTATTTAGTTGTGCACATCACCATCAGAACAACTACTCTCCATATTAACCTCATTGCCCAGAACTCTCAGTCTCATATGCACGTATGTTATGTCCTTGCATAAATAATTTTCAGTTCTCCAAGATTAGTTTCTCAGGTACGATTGGGGAATCATATTTGTGGACTCTGTATGTGCCCATGAGCACTTACCGAGTGCTTATTTTTTTAGGCTTTTGGACTGTTTCTTGTTCTGCTCAAATTGTCTCTCAAAAATTGTGTAGCAGAGCCATGGACTCTGTGTGTTTGTTTGATACTACATACTGCATATTGTCTCTCATATATTGGTTGGGTCTTTATGAGACATGCAGTACGTTCCCCAGCTTGATTCTGGCTACTATGTTCATGTAAAACCTTTTTCATTGCAATTTGACTTGATAACTTGAGCAAATAGTATATAGAATCCATCTTAAACTTCTGGAACTGCTGAACTTCAATATTTTTATTATTTTTTATTTTTTTTTTGTTTTTTAATCACCATATATGTGCATATCTTCAGACAGATCAGGACCCTCCTTGATAGGGCACATTCTGTTTCAAAGATGTGGAATGATGCTCCAGTTGTCCTTTGTGGGGATTTCAATCTGTTCTTTGCTGGTGTAACGTTCTCGTTTCATAGCATGTTTCTTTCTAATGCTACTTTTATGCCAGTGTTGACAGTTTCGTTTCTTTTTTCCACCTTCTTTCCCTGTGCGAGAGTCCACTATACAACTATATTTCACAACAGAAGGTAAACTTATGTCTACTTCCACGTGTGAAGATCGAACAGTTTTTGAATCATAAACTAAATCATTATCATTCTTTGCAGTTAGATTTTTCTGGCCTTCATAGAGATAGGCTGTCAGGACAAGCTTCTGCTGAAATTGGTGCTAAAAGGACGTATAATCCTATTCCTGGGTGGGTTTTGTACTAGTCAAATACCGAATATTAATCTGGTGACTACAGTTGGATTTTGGAGATAAGCTCTGAATTCTGAGATGAAAGCTTGTCAAACGATTGCAGCATAAAGCGGGTGATAATTTAACTCCAGCTCAAACGGTGGTACAACACAGAGAAGATGGCATCAAGCAGAAGGAATCATCCTTCGACACAGAGGAGCCATATAATGTAGATAGCCATCTAGAAAATGTTCCCTCCGTCGAAAGCTTCTCCCAGCCTCAATCTGGCAGTGCTCTTAATGCTTCTGATACGTTAAGCACAGGCGTTAAATTTGCAAAGGATGGTGATGAAGTGAAAGAAGAAACTGAAGAGATTTCTGGAAATGACCGTACTGATAGAAATAGATTAACTTGCTGTGTTGAAAGTGCTGAATTGAAGCAAGACGTAAGTATGCCTGAAGGTGAAGGTAGCGCTTCCACTGGTCATTTTGATGGTGAAACAGTATTGTCTCATCCCAAAGAGGTTCGTTCTGATGCAACAGAGATGGGCAGAGAAGAAAAAATCAATAATTCAAATCTCAGATTTAGTAGGGACCCTGATAAAAAAATTCATTTGGATGAGGAAAGCATGGCCTGCTCCTCCGAGCAAATTTCCAGTGACGAGCATGCTGCCTTCTTTGGCCCAAGTCAAGCTCACTGGTCATCCGCATCTATTAGCATTGAAGTGCAAGATAAATTTGACCGTTTATTTTTTAGTGACGTCGATAAAGCCGTAGCAGAAGAAGGAAATGTAGGAGAAGATAGCAGTACCTTTTTATCTGCGTTGCACAACATTGAAGATGTTTCTCCTTGTGACCCTGATCAATTGCCACCATCAGGTTCAGTGAAATCTGATCCGTCGAAGCGTCTTGCTTCTGCTCTCCTCAACTTATCACCACAATCTCCAAATTTGGATCCAGAGCCTCTTGTTTTGGAGAAAAGCTTTTATGACCCATCATCGTGGTCTCCAGAACACATCGAAATTGCAATGGCCAATGCAAACTGTACTTCTGTAGAACGTCCTCTGAAGCTTGGAAGCACATATACCGAAGTTGAGGTAAATCATTTCAGCAATTTTGCAGGGCATAGATTAGAGATTTACCATATTTCATTAGTTAGAAAAATAAAAGAACCACTTTTGCATCGTTGCAGGATAAGTTGGTGATCAGAGGCTCAAATGGAGAGCCTCTTCTAACTAGTTATAATAGGTGCTGGGGACAGTTGATTACATTTGGTAACTGTTCGATGATATGCTCTTTCTGTTCTGCTTTTCTGTCAAATTCGGGCTATTATATTTTTCTGAATTCATACATTGTCAAAGGAGAACAGAAACACATCTAATGAAGCATTGCACGTTCTTGATTGTATCCAGGCGTTCTGAAGGTTTGCAGACTGTCATGGTACTTGCTCCAATACCAAAGCATGTCATGCAAACAACTTCTGGATTCCCAACAAAAGTGTAACCTTTACTTTTAGAATACTACAATAACAAAAGAAAAACGTGAGTTCTTTTCAATGTATTGAGACCCGGGTTCAAGTCCAATGGACACAATTAAAAAATAATAATAACAATAATAAAAAAAGGTAAGGTCCACACATATTGATGAACTGTGGAAAATTAATCATGATTGAAAAAAAAACTCAAAACGTGACTTGTTATTGTATCACGATTGATTTACTAAATGCTGACCTTTTTAAAATATGTATGCTTGTTCCTTGTCCAATAACCTTTAATTAATGGAATAATGACAAAATTTTCCCTAGATTAATTGAAACACGATAATCTATCCTTTGTTTTTAGAAATGTTGAGATTTTTCCTTGTGTTTTTTAATCGGACAAAATTAACCACGTGACCGACTAGAAAAATGCAATTAGAAATGGTGCTTCTATAAGAGAGGTCTTAAAGACAGTAATTTGGATCTTTAATTTTTTCGACATTTGAGAATAATTAATTTTGATGTTTTTTGGAAAGTCTTATTCTTTGATGATACCCAAGAGTCTTGACAAAGTTGTTCTTCAAATCAAGCAAGCAAAGTTTCTTTTATATACGGCACTAAAAGTTTTTTTCTTGCACTTATAGGTTGCTTGGTAAAGTTGATTAGAATCAACTTTTTGGCTAAAGAATAATATAAAATTCTTACATGCTACAGTAAAAGGTAAAAAGTTGTTACAGTGTAAAGCTTTTACATATTACAATGTTTTGAATAAAAAATTGATTTTAACTAATTTTGTCAAAATTTTATTTAATTAAAGTCGACTTTAGAGTTGAATTGTGTGATTAAAAAACTCAAAAGATAATCTCAATATTTTTGAAACCATCGAACGTGTGAATTAGTTTGCTAGAGAAGCTTTTCGAGCCTTGTAATATAACTGAAATGACTATACTAAAGTATCGAACACGATTTACACATGATAAATTGTTGAATTTTGATCGAACATACAAATTAGTTTCTTCGAAGAATAGCTTTGCAAGCCTTATAGTTTAACCAACAGAACCGTACTAAAGTAATAAAAACAGGGTAATCTCAAGATTAAAAAAAAAATGATAACTTGTTGAATTTTATCAAGCATGAGAATTAGTTTGCTCAGAGAATAACTTTTCAAGCTTCATACTTTAAGGTTCTTCTCCAGTGGGAATAGATAATGTACGTTTCTAAACTATTAGATCAGATCAAGATCATGTTTTTTTTTTAAATAAAACAGCTAAAAAATAAATATTTACTAATAATTTAAAGAATCTCTTATACTATAACCGACAAAACTGTATCAAAGAACTAAACGAATCTTAATATTTTAAAAAACAAATGATAAATTGTTGAATAATTGATCGTACAAATGAACTAGTTTGCCAGAAAAATAGCTTTTCGAGCTTTGTACTTGAACTGACCGAGCTGTCTATTTCAATCAAACTACAGCAAAATACTTAAGTCCAGCTCCTAACCCTGTCTCATTCATTGCTTTGCAGAAATGGGGTAGCGATGATATCGCGTTGGCTTCTGAATTGGCGTTTGTGAAAGATGGAGACTAATCATTATTCTGCTCACTAGCTGAACTTTTTTCATGTTTCGACATTTCCAATGAGGAATTTTTGCTCTCATTCTAAGAATGTCTACAAGTTATCTTCCCACAGTTCGAGGTCATTCAGAGTCATTTTGCCTGTTCCTTCCGTAGGTATGTCGTTACTCATTCTGTACCGTTCTTTAGAGTTTACAATTTTAGTAGTATTATTATTTCATGTAATCTTTCGATATTGACGAGGAGGAATATATTCGTTAGTTCCAATGTTACATAGTTAACCGATTTTCTAGTAGCATACGTCTTGTCACGTAATTTCACAGGCGGATTTTCTAGTATCCTGCCTCTTGTCACTTATTTCATAGGCCTGTAATTTTTTTTAGAAGAGAATAACAATCATTACGGGTAATTTCTTTTCCCCTATTCCATGGGGAAAATGATCCTCTATGAATACCAACCCATTAAGCGGGTTTTTTTTTTCAATTAAATCTCACTTTCTTTACATCGTGAACGGAGGATGTGATTTTTTCCTCAGTTAAAAAGAGATTTGTTTGATAAAATTTGAAAAAATAAGTAGATATTTATTTTTCAATCGTTGTATTGGCAAGAGAAATGATTTTTGACTAATCAAATGGTCAAAAATTGGGCCGAAGAAAAATGGTAAAAAAAAATTAGCTTCTCCAACGAATGTGCGTCATCAAAGAGAACCTTTTTCTAATCTAATCAAGAAGACATCAATTCGAATTTTGGCTGTTGCTTTCTCTGACGAATTGTGGGCCATGCAGGTATTTTTGCAGAGTACACAAGCGCTGTCACGTCATTAGGATCCTGCTGGGGCCACTGGCCTTTTGTGTTGATGGGTCCCTCTCTCCCTTCGGTTAGAACTGACAATACGAGTTACGACATGACCACACGATACGAATATAACACAATTTTTTGCAGGTTAGTGTCAAAAAATTTGACTACGGGTCATTTTAATATCGACCCAAAATTAAGCCGTCAAAAAATAGGTCAGGTTTGGGTTAACCCGTCTGACACAAAAATGACTCGTTTCTGACCCGTATTTAATTAATTAAATTTAAAAAAATTAATATTATTTCATATATAATATAAGCCCTTAAAAGATCAAACCTTACATCTCTTATCACTCATCTTCTTGTTAAAGTGGTATGAAACTCTTCTAATTTTATGTTTTTTTTAATATTTTATATATTAATGTAGGTGAGTCATAAGCGGGTTGCGAGTCACAATCGGGTTATGGGTCAAAAATAGGTCGCGGGTCATATTTTTTGACACTATGCATAAAAAACAGGTTGACACAAGTCGTGTCGTGTCAACCCTATTAAAATGGGTCATGTTCGGGTTGAGAATTTTCAACCCGTTCGTGTCACGGGTCGAGTTAGTGTCAACCTATTTTTTGTAAAAATTAACTCCAACCCGACACGAACCCGACCCGTCAACCCGTTTTGCCAACACTACCTTCAGTATATGGCAGAAAAAAAGAAAGGTCCGTCATAATTGTCCTGTTAAATTATATGTTCAATTAATGAAAGATGTATCATATGCATTAGTAGGCATAACCAACAATAATCATCTTTACTCATCAGCCATTTGTGCCGGTTACAAATTTCTTTCTTCTAATCATGGAGGGTTTGTATCTATGACTGCCAGCATATCATACACCGGAGATGGAAAAGTATATGACTCGCTTCACGGCCAAAAAAGAAAAAGGGCATTTTTCGGTAGGAGCCTCGATGCGTGTTTTTGTTTGGTTCCCAATCCTACCAGAGAAATTGCAAAAGAAAAAAGGAAAAATAAAATTCCATGATTCCTTCCTTATCTACCCATTATGAACTTTTCGATATGTGACATACCATTGAGTTAACATTTTGATATGAGGCATGCCGTAAAAACGAAGCATTTGAACTTCTAAGGTTTGTTTGGTTCATTGCTTTAGGACGTGGTGGTTTGAATTTTTTTGTTTGAATGAAAAGTTTGAAAAATATGGTTTGAATTTATATTCCGAACTAGCATTTTGATAAAGTTCATTTTGGGTTTACAAATTGAATAAAGTTTGAAACTGTGTTTGGACATTTATTGGGAAAATGAAATTTTGAATGTATTAAGAAAAGTGAATTCAAAACTGAACCTAAAACACTATTTAAATGAGTTTAAAAACCTTTTGACTCTGAAATTTAGTCCTTTTTGAGTTCAATACAAGTCTCTTGAAGGTTGAAAACGTGCCTCAATTTTTACTTTCAAACACCTCCTCAAATGAAAAAAAAAAAAAAAAGGAGAAAACTAGGCCATCATTAATTATGAATAAAAATAATCGACCGAAATGTATTCCAGACATGTTCCGTTTCATCAATGAGGAACTCTAGCGAGAATTTATATTAAAGCCACCGGCGTATGCTTGGGCTGCCAGGGGTTTCTCTTTCAGCAGATATTAAGATGTTTCTCATGCTGGTGTCAGACGCTCACCATTCGATGAGGCTATCCAACATAGATGATGTGTCCTTCAGTCGCGGCAATTACATGTCACTTGTATCTTTTTATTCAGTCAAGAGTTTTAAATTCTCTTTCTAACTTAAAATTTATAAGGTGTTTCACAAAGTTAAGTCGGTTAAAATTAACTTTTTAGTAAAATATATTATAAAACTTTTACATACTATCAAAAAAAATATTATTATAATATAAAATACTCATATGTTATAATGTTTTGAAAAAAAATTGGTTCTAACTAAGTCAACTTTTTCAAAGTGAAGCGGACGGTCCACAGGATTTTTTTTTGGCCTGAGGCACAATTTTTCACCTTATGTAGCCGTATGTACAAGGGCATTTGTGCATCTTTGCAATCATGGTCGTTGGATTCAATCTTGGTGGTGCAAAAAGAGCACTACCAGTAGTGTAGGTGAGACGCACGCTACCACAGATTCGCCGCTTTGTTTATATTGAAAGCACTTTTTAAATAAATGCATTCATAAATATAAATATTGAGAAATGTAATCAAGAACGAAAATCTCCGACGAGGCACCACTAACTATCCCATCACAATTAATAAAGCACCCTTTCAAGCGAGTTGAATTACAAGGAGAGTAGGAGTGTTTTCCGAAAAATGGAAGCAAAGAATGCAAGCTGCCACGCCTTGGTAACGCTTTAACTTTTATAATGTTCCACGTATCATCGTATCCAAGACTTTTAAACTGTATCATTGTCAGATTGTTTTACAGTTAGTAAATTTTATGGTTGAAACCACTCTTGTAAACGCTTTTTTTTTTTTATATTATTCATTGAAATCAACTTTAATTTCTCAAAAAGAAATGATAAAAGTTGGTGCATATTTTCTTAACAAACATCTCGACATTTATATTCCAGCCACTTGTTTTTTTTTTTTAATAGATGGAAAAAGGGGAGCATGGCCAAGCAAAGGAGTTAAAATTACATCAGACAACAGTTTTTTTTTTTTTTTTAATGGCAGGATTGAAATTAGCAAAATTTTCACCATGTGACAATCATCAATCATCAAATTTTCACCATTCAAACCTGTTCAACATTGTTTCTCCCTCTCTCTTTGCCCGTCTCTCTCTATGTTTATATATATATATATATATATATATATATAGTGACTATTATTAGTGTGTTGGGCACAGTTCAGGCGAATTTTTGTCGGATTTGTTAACACGGGTCAGTTTTTTGTTTTTTTCATCTGGGCACTTCTTAAACTCACCTGAGAATACACTCTATTGCAATGCTTATTTATTTATTTATTTTTGTTACTATTGATTTGTAAAAGGAACGTCTGTGAATACTTTTTATGGATAAATGTCATAGAAAGTTTGTGTTGCCCGGTTGTTTTAGTTTTTACTAATGATGGTCATTCGTTTTGCAGGAGTGTGTTAGGTCTTCGGTTTGCATTTTCTGTTTCTTCGCTCGTGGGAAACTAATCTTATTTAACTCCCATTTTTATTAACCAAACTTCATTTTTCCCGAGACAAAAGCTGTCCAATTTTTTGCTAAAACCAAACCACATTGAAGTGACTTTATCAAACACCCACATAACAGATTCATCTTTCTGATGCCAAATTTTATTTAAAAGCTGTGTTTTTTTTAAGAGAATTTGATCTCCTTTGACACAACCCATCTTCCCAAATTCCCTTAGAAATGTCGGACTCCAATGCAAAGAAGGGTCTAATCTCTCTATCTTCATCATCAGGAAAGCTTCTTCCTGATTACAAGCAATCACTGAAGTTGAAATACGTTAAGCTTGGCTACCATTACCTCATTACTCATGGAAAGTACTTTTTCCTTACCCCCCTTCTCATTGGAATCATTGCTCAACTCTCTGCATTATCACTCGAAGATCTTCAAAACCTCTGGGACCATCTCAGATACAACGTCATCTCCGTTGTCCTCTCCTCAATGCTTGTAGTCTTCTTGTCCACCCTTTACTTCCTCACCCGTCCCCGCCCTGTTTACCTCGTTAATTTCGCATGTTACAAGCCTGAGGATGCCAGGAAATGCACGAGGCAAGTGTTCATGGAGCGTTCTCGTTTGACAGGGACATTCACCGAGGAAAACCTGGAATTTCAGCGCAAGATTCTCGAGAGGTCGGGGCTAGGGGAGTCCACGTATCTCCCCCGGGCCGTCCATAGAGTTCCTCCGAACCCGTGCTTGGCGGAGGCCAGGAAAGAAGCCGAGATGGTAATGTTCGGTGCCCTTGATGAGCTATTCGAGAAGGCTCGTGTGAAACCGAAAGACATCGGGATTTTGATTGTGAATTGTAGCTTGTTTAACCCAACACCTTCATTGTCTGCCATGGTTATCAATCATTTCAAGCTTAGAGGGAATGTGATTAGTTATAATCTAGGTGGGATGGGGTGTAGTGCCGGTTTGATCTCCATTGACCTTGCCAAAGACCTTCTTCAAGTCCACCCCAATTCCTATGCTTTGGTCATCAGCATGGAGAACATCACTTTGAATTGGTACTTGGGCAATGACAGATCAATGCTTGTCTCGAATTGCTTGTTTAGAATGGGAGGTGCCGCTATTTTGCTCTCCAACAAGTGGTCTGATAAAAGGCGATCCAAGCACCAATTAGTCCACACCGTCCGAACACACAAGGGCGCCGACGACAAGTGCTACTCTTGCGTTATGCAAAGAGAGGACGGCGACGGGAAGATCGGAGTTTCTTTGTCTAAAGATCTCATGGCTGTCGCCGGGGAAGCATTAAAGACCAACATCACAACTCTAGGCCCGCTGGTGCTGCCAATGTCCGAGCAGTTGCTCTTCTTCGTCACGATCATCGCGAAGAGGCTGTTCAAGATGAAGTTGAAGCCTTACATCCCAGATTTCAAGATGGCTTTCGACCATTTCTGTATCCACGCCGGGGGAAGGGCGGTGTTGGATGAATTGCAGAAGAACCTGCAGCTTTTGGATTGGCATATGGAGCCTTCGAGGATGACACTTCACAGGTTTGGAAACACTTCTAGCAGTTCTCTATGGTATGAATTGGCCTATACAGAAGCAAAGGGAAGGATAAGGAAGGGTGACAGGACATGGCAGATTGCATTTGGTGCTGGATTCAAGTGCAACAGCGCGGTTTGGAAGGCTCTGAGGACCGTGGATCCGGCCAACGAGAATAATCCATGGATGGACGAGATCCACTTGTTCCCAGTTGAGGTTCCAAAGATTTCGGCACTCGAAGGTTAAGAAGAAAGACTAGTTTCTCTTTTAGTCCTTGTGTTCAAAGGTGGGAGTTACGCACGTTGTCTCCTTTTTTCTTTTTTCTTTTTTTTTTCTTTTTTTTTTTTTTTTTCTGCTGTTGGACTTGTTCTAGTTTGTAGCAAAATCTTCTGTTTGTTTTTTGTGAAAGCTTTAGCGCATGGGGTCATGCGATGTTCCTTTTCAAAAGTTTTAAGGCATTTACCTGGGATAACATAATTGAAGAAAAGAGATTCAACTCTTGTAATCTCATTTTCTTGTTGGATTCAGAAAATGAACGTCAATTGATCATTTTCATATGCTAAATGGAGCATAAACATGAACAGCTTGTTTCATTTAGTCCAATTCTATTGCACTTCTTGTTGCTTCTCCTACTCTTTAAGCTTTACGCTTATATGCTTTTTTTCCCTTTATTTTGTCGGGAACTTTTTTTTTTTTTTTTTCTTTTGGGCAAATTCGTTTGACTTTCGAAAGGATAAGAGCCCTAATTTTAATTGTTAGGATGATCTCCTTAAATTATGGCACTAATGTTATCTTTATCAAATTTCAAAAATAATATTAAATTTCAAAACGTTTTAGTGAGTTTTCCTCAACTTTGAAACGTCTGTCAAAATGCTCCTTCAGTCACAATTCCATCAATTTTTGTTAATAATGCTTAGTTTATAATAATTAACATTCCTACTTTAAGTTTAGGTTCTAATATTATAAATTTAACATCACATCATCAAAAAATAATAGAGTTGTGAAGGAAGAGGGATCTTATGCAAATGTCTTAAATTTCCAAGAGAGTAAATGGTACATTTTGAAGCTTGCAGGGGCAAAGTGATATAATCTAGAGGACAATTTTAAAAATAATCCTGATAGTATAAGGTTATTAGAGTAAAATCACTTGTAAATTATTGAAAAAAATTTAATCATAGTTATATCAAAGTGATGGAGATGAATAACTAGTTTTCATAAACTAATTGACATATTATAAGCCCCCATAATAGTAGCAAAAGAGCATAACTAATATGGGCATCTAGGACCCAGCTCCACCCTCTTTCATGGGGTGGGACCACCTATGCAAGGGCACAAAGCTCAAGTTCCTCGATGCCCCTAAGCATTTTTCATTTTTTGGCATCAAAAACTTCTATTTTCCTTTTAAAAAAAGCATTTCAATAAAAAACCATTTTTCACATTCCATTTCACATAAAATTAGCAAACTAAAAGAGAATATCAGTTTGAGAGAATGGTTAAAACCTTTAACTAGAACTAATATTAATTCAAAGCATTGTTATTGTTGATAGCTTTATTCTGTAGTTACTTTTTACTTTACACTGTAGCTGTAAAGATTTTATACTAGGGATGGTTATAATTGTGGTTCCAACTATGGGTGCCGCTTAGTTGGACTGATGACAGGTGAGAAATTAGGTTCAGGAGGACAACAACTTCCGATCAAGTAGAAGGAACTCAACAGAACAACATGTTTCGTTTGTTATCAAATCTTTTACTTGACAACAAAGCCTGCTCACTATTTCCGCAAAGCATATTGGATAACGACGGTTGCCAACTTTTCCCGCAAAAAAATTTTTACCTTCACCAATTTGCATCTGGATCATATGAAGTGATAGACATGTTCTGACTGATAAGAATAAAAACCTAATCCATTAATTGGGAAGACAGACCAATAAGCATACATTATAACAGCTATTTCCGTTGATAATGTAGCACAATCATATCCAGCCAATTTGTTTCTAACCAATAGAAATGGGCAAGAAAATAAAACTCTCTTTCATCGCAGGAAAAGGGAAGTTATTGCCAGCCCAAACAAGGACCATCAACAATCAATAAGACATCGGCAAAATGTACACAACAATCCACTCTCTCAAGGTTAAAAATATTAAAAAAAAAACCATGAAGATATCACTCCTTGGAAGACTTGTTGATAAGAGACTTGTGGATGTGTGGTATCACACCACCACCGGCTATTGTTCCTTTAATGAGGGTGTCGAGTTCTTCATCACCACGAATCGCGAGTTGCAGATGCCTGGGAGTGATACGCTTCACCTTCAAATCCTTGCTTGCGTTACCGGCCAGCTCCAAAACTTCTGCAGTCAGGTACTCCAAGATAGCAGCAGAGTATACAGCAGCCGTTGCACCAACTCTTCCATTTGCAGTGACCCTTGACTTCAGAAGACGGTGGATTCTACCGACCGGAAACTGCAGGATGGATAGATTTTCAAGGATGAGATATAGATCAAAGGTAAAGAAACCCGGAGAAAAATGTGATGGTTTGATAAACAGTTAAGAAACCAAAGAACCACCCATAAAACGATATTCAAAAATTGTGTTAAATAAGAAGGAAAATGACCAAAACTATACGCACAAAACATAAAGCAATCTACCGTGGCTTTCTTTCAGTCTAACCTAAGAGACGCTATATTTTGTGAGAGAGATAGAAAATAGGAAGAAAAGAATGGCATATAACCTAGGTAAGGAAAACGTGGACGAGGAACCTTCTTATTGTGTTTGGTATGGATTCCTCCCTCTAATCCCCAATATTTAGAGAGATGAAAATTGGGATACTTTTTGAAAGATTTGTAATTCTTCACCCAATTCATTCCCTCCTCTTTTCTCTCTTATCAAACAATTATGGGTCTCAAAATCCTTCCACTAATCCCCTCACCCCTCTCCCTAGTCCCACTCACCACTTTTCCCTCCTACCAAACAAGCTTTGAATAAAACCCAACTTGTATCTTTTTCTACAGGGAATTTAACTATTGTCAAAGCTGTCATCCTCTCACGATTCCAAGTTCATGCAACTTTTGTCGCTACTAGCTAGCACAAGGAAGCACTATATACTGTTGGCCATTAGAAAAAGAGGCAGGTTTAAAACGCTTCACCCAGTTAAATGTATCTATTGAGAGTGCTTCTTTGACAGGGCCACAAAGAAAGAACGCAAAATGTCACACCTAGGAGCCAAAAACTGAAAAGAAGCGACTGACATCTAAATAGGCTAGAGCAAGCAAGATATCCAAGAAATCCATTCATATAGATTAAGGATATATAATCAGGAATTGACGCCAATACAAGTTTCAGTATTTATAGTTGAGTTCCTATGTCACATGATAAGAAATTCCTTGATAATAAAGAGCAACATGAGTCAAGAGTAATGAGAAAATATAAAAGAAAAAAAAAGGAAAAAAAAAAACCTTCAAAATAAACTCTCTCTATTACTTCACTAATTATCTACAATTCACTACAATGGGACACTCTAACGCCTACCACTATTATCATTCTCAAAATCTCAGACCACTCGAGCTCGAAAAATAATAAAATAAAATCGTACCCACCAACCAAAATTTCAAGAAGTCCAACGACGTTTTGTCAAATTAATCAGAGACTATCAATGCCGGCAATAATGTAATCCCATTACCAAACTTACGTCCACTGTTCCTTTCCTTTATAAATTTAAATTCTCCTCCCATTCTCTAATCAAACAAGAACAATCCACAAGAAAGAGAAAACAGCGAAAAGAAAAGATTCAACCAACAGAATTCAAGAACAAACACGCGGAAAAACCGATAATTGAACACAAATCTAATTCACTTAAAAAAAAAAACCACGTAAATCTAATATACGGAGCACAAAGTCTGAAGAACGAACGTACGCACAAAACCCAAGAAACCCAAAACAAAAAAATAAAAGAAAAATAAAAAATAAATTATGGTAAATTAAAATGAACAAGAAGTGCAAAAGAACTGGGAGGAGAGAGGGAGAGACCTGAAGGCCAGCGCGGGAGGAACGAGAGACGGGCTTCTTCTTGTCCTTGTCCTTGTTGGCGGCTGGGCTTTTGCCCGTTATCAGACCTTTCGCACCTTTCCCAGACATTGAGAGAGAGAGAATGAGAGGCTGTAGAGAGAGAAAATAAGAAGGGGGTTTAGATGGAGATGGAGATTTCAGTTTCAGAGGGTCGAGAATGATCGGGAAAGGGAGCCGGGCTATTTATTCGGAGGCTGGATGACCAAATTACCCTTCTGAATTCAGGATTATTGCAATTAAACCATTTCGATTAGATGCGGGGCTCTTTTTCTGTTTTGTTTTTTCGCGTTATGGTCAATGGCTATTGGAAAGTCACGTGGAAAATTGTGGACGGCTAAGATTGACCTCTTGTTTGACAAAAAAAAAATAGCTCCTATTATTTTTTTAGTTATAAATAATATAAAACTCAAACATGTTGTAATAACAACAAAAAAAATTAAGCTCTTATATGTTACAATAAAAATGGTTCTAATAAATAAGTTTTATCAATTTTTTCAAACACCCTTCAAAGTTGGAACACTGGCGAGTAAAGCACTCAATTTTTTGAGGGTTTTTTAAAAAAAAAAAAAACAACAAATGAGAGAAGGACGATAAGGTGACGGACAAATCACATAAGAAAACAAGAACGCATATATCAAACGACAATAAAAGTGAAAAAGATAGAAAATGAGAAAAGGATGAAGAACAGCAAAAAACGATGAGAATGTGTAGCGATGGAACGACAACAAAGCGAATAACGGCAGACCACATAACAGGACAACATGTGAAAGGCCATAACTACGTGTCTTGAACGACAATAAGTCAAAACAACAGAAAATGATAAAACGACAACTAAACGATAATGACAACTGATATGAGGCGACCGAAAATTGAAATGGAACTACAATAAAGGAAAAGGCCACGGGATAAAAGATTGACGAAGAAATATATCAAATGGCAATTAAAAAAAAAAGTGAGGAGATAAAAGAAAATGACAAAAAAATGAAACGTCAACAATGCCTATAAAACGATCAAAAAATGAAAAACGATTATAAAAAAGGACACAAAAATAATGGATAAAATGTGAAAAATAACAAGCAAGAAAGGAAAAACAGCTCAAAAAAAGTAAGAAAGGAAAGAAGAAGAAATGTGACGATAAATAAAAAGGCAAGAACACCACAAAAAACGACACCAGGGTATGAAATACAACAAAAAGAAAAACGACACAAAAATATCAAACGACGATAATTGAAATAAAATGAATTAAAAAACAACTACAAAAGAATAAGGAAGAACAGAAAACGACAGACGAAAAACCATAACAACAATGAGAAAAGGACAACAAAAAGAAATAAACACGTAAGGTCATGATAAAACAACGAAAATATATATTGAAAGATACTAAAAGGGAATGACAAAGGAAGGCATGAAAAGGAAGATGAAATGAGGCGATGAATTGTTAAGGACAAATGAGAACAAAAAAGGAAAGAAAAGAAAGAGCACCATAATAGTAAAAACGACATTAAAATAGAAAACCAGCCGAAGATCAAAACACGACTTGCCAGCAAGACGGAAAACGACTTAACAATGTATTGACGGCAGGTTTCCTTGAGTTGGTTTTTTTTTTTTTTTTGGTTTCTCTGGTTTTGGATTTGTGGAAGTGGTGTTCCGACCTCTTTGTTATTAGCCTGGGCCGTCGACGTTATTGTTTTGCTTGCCCGTTGTTCATCTTTGGCCTTTAGATTTTTCAATAATGGCGTGATGTTGTTCCGCCCTTTTATTTGTGTTTGTTTTGCTTTGTATTTTCTCATTGTAATAACAGGTGGTTTTCCCATTTACCAGTTGGTTTTTATGTGTCCTTTCCCGTTTGAAGCTTGTTTCTAGCGGTGTTTAATTTTTTTTGCGGTTGTGGCCTTTGTGCTTCATTTTCATAGCCCATGGTTTTTATATTATTGCCATCAACTCTCGAGGGCTTTTAATGAGCGTAATGTATACTCTTTGTTTATGAGCCAAAGTATCTTGTTTAATCGGGCTTTCCTATTCTGTTAAGCCTCTAGCATACACTACACACTTTAACTAGTATATGATTGAATTGTACTAATGGTCTTAGTCTATATTAAAGGCCATGCCTTATATTTTAAAGTCAGTCACATTTATAACTCACTTTGTTGGAATATACATTCTTTACCTTTAAAAAAAATTACACTTTGCTTTAATCGGCTGAATGACCGTGATTGACTTTCGTTTTTGCAGGATTGATGGAGGTGGCATCTAAATTAATGGCCACCATCATATATCGTCGGCGTTTCTTCAAAATTCCAGCACCCATTTCGAAGGAAAGACAAATAAAAAGTTAAATTCAGTTATAGATTTTACGAGTTCTTCTTTTATCATGTTATTTATGACAACATATCTCCTAAATTCCTAATCTATACCACTTTTATAGATTTACCCCATAAATTTTAGAACATACTATTTTTTTTAATGAAAAAGCACTGCGACGCAAAAAGAGAAGGAGCATTCACCAAAATTTTTTATATCCTTAATGAATCTAATTGAATTTGAATCCATTCTCCGCTTTTTTTTCCACTCGTTTCTTGTTGGTGAGTAACTATAGCATGAAGCGATACATACGGGATTTTACACCCAACTTGTTTATTTTGAGCAATGGGCTTTAATGCCGAAATATTATCTCTAGTCTTAAACCAAGTTATAACTAGGCAATTTGTCTACAAAAATAACATATTTCAAAGTTAGGGAATAAGTCAAAAGAAATATTATAGATTAGATAGAGTAAAAAATACGTCTTAAAAGTCAAAAGTACATGTTAACATAAGTGACATAGTTGAGAGAGAATAAATGAAATTCATATTTAAGAGTGCTAAGAATTAAAATAAATAAGAAGTATAAAGAAAAAGTTAGTACATATCATAATTAATTTTTTATAAATAAAAAAATAAAAAATATCCCTTTCTATACACACACATTTTCTCTCTCTCAACAAAGCTTCAATGCGACCACTCTTTTTTGGCTCCAACGCGATGTCTCCTTGGCACTGCATCCCCTCAAAGCAATGAGACGACTCTTCATCAGCGTTTGGCACAGCATGAGGCTACATGATAGCATCTACACAAGCAATAGTAGGCGCCCTAGATCGACATCTTCTCTAAGCACCTCCACTGGTAGATCTGGCTCCCCCGTCATGAGTGATGATGTCACGATTTCTTTTGCAAGCTATGGTTGTGATTCCTTCGCGACAATGTTGGTTTATTTGTGACGACCCACCTTTTCGGGCAGTCATTTTACTTACTTAAAATATCATCACTTAAACAGCAATCTTACTTACTTAGTAAGAAAAATACTGAAATAATTTTTTTTGACATCCTTTGAAATGTACATACAAGCTATTGCGACTTTTGTTACCATTCAAATTGAAACATCACTTAACACTTGCCTTTAAAACCATTTCAAATCGTTTCTTAAAACTTATTAAGAAACGTAAACTGATTCATAGTTTAAAACTTAAATTTATAAGAAAATAAACATTTCGTAAATATATCGTAAAACTTTAAAAACATTTCTTAATACTTTGACTTTACCAAAACTTTGACCTTTTTGAACTTTGAAAAAATTGTATCAAATAGTAGGAAAACATTTTCTTTGTACAACGAAAACTTATTGTGCTGGTATCCATACCTAAATCCTCGTAACTGTTCTCCGCAGCACCCAGCTCTTCTAACAAGTCCTATTGGTCACCCATAAAACTACCTATAGCATGAAAAAACTTTTAATGAACTTTTGCTCAATAAGTTCAAGCGTAATCTCACAAATCAATTAAACATGCTTTAAAAACTTCTCTCATAAAAATCTTTCTCTCAAAACGTTTTTCATAAACATTTCTAAAACATTTTTCATAAACGTTTTTCATAAAACATTTCCAAAGCGTTTTTCATAAACGTTTTCATAAAGTATTTCTGTAACGTTATTTTATAAACGCTTTTTATAAAATATTTAACATAAAACAATCCTTAGATTACTCTTCATAAACGTCATTTATGTTTTCATAAACACTTAATATAAAATATTCCTTAGAATGTTTCTATAGCATATAAATGTTTCATAACAAGAAACACAAGTAAAATCAAAATGCATGTTTCCATTTATGCTCAATTATGAACTTTCGATTATGAGCATAACATTCCTTTCTTACGTTAACTTTCTATCTTCGTTCCTTAACTATCCTTATCTTACTTTAGCTTTCTATTCTTATTCCTTAACTGTCCTTATCTTGCTTTAACTTTCCATCCTTTGTTTCTTAACTTTCTTTATCTTACTTTAGCTTTTCATTCTTATTCCTTAACTGTCCTTATCTTACTTTAACTTTCCATCCTTTGTTCCTTAACTTTTCTTATCTTACTTTAGCTTGCTATTCTTATTCTTTAACTGTCCTTATCTTACTTTAACTTTCCATCTTTTGTTCCTTAACTTTCCTTATCTTACTTTAGTATTTGTACCAACGTCATTAATTATGAGATCATAAACATAATGCTTTCTTTGCGGAAGACTTGAAACCATCGAACACCAAGGTCATGTACCTCACATCTAGGAGGTCAAAGTTTAACTTTACTTGTGTACCTCACATCTAGGAGGTTACAACTTTAGGTTTACTTTCGATACCTCACAACAAGAAGGCTAGTACGACACTTTCTTTTTATTATCTTTACTCTTACCTTCTTTTTAACTTGGTGAGCATAACAAATGCTTACACTTTATAGTGCTATAACTTAGCATTCTAAACTTTTAGCTTGGCAAATGCAAACATGATGCATATCATAACTTAAACTTTAAATCATATGCATAACACATGCAATTATACCTTTAATACATTGAAAATCATACCTTGAGTTTTTAAAAACGTTATGCATATCAAAAGCAAATAAACTTTAAACATGGTAATTGTAAATTCATTGCAAATCTTCTTTTGAACTTTAAAACTTTTTTGCATAACAAATGCAAACATACTTTAAAACTAACTTGCATAAAAATAGCAAACTCATTAATAAATGTATACATAAATATTTAAAAATCATTTACTCCATGCTGTAGGTAAAGTTTGAACTTATTTGGACTTAACTTTAACATTCTCTATTCCATTCCTATCTCATCCCTTTTCCTTCCATTTGTCGGCTTCTGTGTCCTGACTACACAGCAGCCGACTCATTAATTAACTTTCTTTTTATCAATCTACTCGATTGATAATAACACGTATATATTAAACATTCATTTCCTCTTAACTTAACTTGGTACTCTATCAGTTTACTCTTCTCTTTACTTAATCTTATAAATCCTCGGTTTACCTTTCCTTCACTTAGCTTTGTAACACACCAAGGTTACTATTCCTTTTAATTATATAACCCATTGGGTTACCATTCTTTTTGCTTAGCTCGGCAACCCATCAGGTCATCTCCTTCTTTACCTTTGTTTTACTAGAACATCCCTTAGTTAAATTCCTTGTCTCATGTGACGATTTCATTACTTAATCTATTACGGAACATTTTTCATCTAAGAGTGTTTTGCTAAATTAGAATATTCGACTCCGTTCCAGCCGTTTCCTTTATAATGACGATTTTACCTTTTGTGGGTTTTTCGTAAATTTTCGTAACTCTATAAAACCCATTGCTTAACTTTAACGTTTCATTACTTATATGTTATGAAAAAATTCCCATGAAGGAAAGTTTTTTAACATCGGATATTTCGGGTCCACTTTGACTTTTTTCATAAAATGACCATTTTGCCCTTAACCTCTTTTTCTTCCATTATTTCCGTCACTAAACTTTAATTTCTTTGAAACTTAGCATCTATAATACTTACTGCCTACAGTAGTGTAAGAAACCAATGTTCCCCAGTGAAAACCCAATTTTCACATAATTCTACGGTTTTGACCAAAAACATAAAAATATTTACATTGTTGCCCCTAGAACAAAAAACGACAACTTTATACCAAAACGTTCAGTTTTTCACAATGAATAAAACTTGCAAAAGCACTATGATCGAATTTCAAACATTTCATAACGTTTTCATTTTTTAAAATTTTGTGCCCAAAATTTTGTAAAATTCATAACTTCTAAACCGGGCAGAATTTTGAAAAACTGTCCATGGTATCTTAACAGTTTTGACGAGTTCTATAACTTTTGTGTTGTAAATTTTTTAAATTCTAACATTTATGAGGACTTTTTGGCTGATTTTTAAATCTGCCAAAAATTTATTTTTCTTTGCAATTTAGTCCCTTTTGAAATTTTACCAAAACCCTTACTTTCTTCTTTCCATCATCATCACCATCAACATATAACATAAACAATCATTCCATATTGTCCATTTACATGCCATAGACTAAAATTATTTTATCAAACGCATGGTATGCATGTAAATTTCAAATAAAAATTTTAGAAATTTACCTAAACTTTGTCAACCTTTTTGCCCCTCTTTTGCCAAGCTCAAAACTTTGTCATCTCTTTTCCTCAAAACCATGACAAAACCCAATCAAGGCACATCCATAATCTTGAATAAAAATCACTAAAATCCTTAGAAAAAGTTTAGAAATTTACCTCTAAAGTTACAAAACTTTGCATTAAAACACTAGAGCTTGCCTTAAGCTTAATTTGTAGGCTTGGGAATTATCAAAATTTGAGAGAAAATTGCTTATGAAGGGGACGGTTTCCTTGGGAGGCATATGAAGCATTTTTTTTCTTTCTTCTTTTCTTTCTTTCTTTTCTTTCTTTCCTTCTTTCCTTTCCTTTTCACGTTTCACTCCCCTTTTTTTTCTTCCACCATGGAGACCAATATATATATGGTCTCTTATATCATGAATTGACTCCCCCTTTTTTTCTTTTTCTTTTTCTTTTTCTTTTCTTTTCTTTTCTTTGCTTCTAAATAAAAAGGTGATGAGTCACCTTGGTAATCAATTTGGTTCCTTTGGTTGCCAAATGTGATTAGGCCACATTAGTGGATATGGTGGCCCAATCAAAACTTTCAAAGTGTCCCACTAAACTTTTTAAGCAGTCTAAGTTTATACTGACAGTATTCTTTTTATACTACTGGTATTCTTTTCCATACAATTCATGAGGTCCCATAACCTCTCACACTTATTTTCATCCATTACATAATGAAATTCTAATATTATCTAACTTTATATAGTCCAAATTTATATTGACAGTATTTTTCTTATACTGCTGGTATATTCTCTATACTATTACAGCATTCCTTATTCATTCATATTCTTCAAACAGTATTATTCCTATACTGTTTTAACTTAAACAGTCCAATTTATGTACTGCTTATCTTTAAACAATCTAATTTTTACACTGCATTACTTTTACAGTGTAATTTTTATACTGCATAATTTTATCGATATACTTTCTCATACTGTATTATTCTAATATTGTATAATTTTTTGTATTATTATACGGTATTTTTTCTTAAACTGTATTTTTTTGTCTTATATAATCCTTAACTTATTGCATTTTTAATGTATTAAAAATACTCAGGTGTTGCATCATTGTTGCGACTTTTGATCATCAAAGTTGCATACTCAACACGAGTGAGATGATTGACGATAAATAGATCGGAGCTCCAGTGGAATGGCGTCATGGAGGAGAGAAGAGATAGAGGAGCAGGGGAGTAGAGAAAGGAGGGAGGGTGAGGTGTTGTTGAGGAAAAAGAGACAGATAGGGGGAAATAAAAACCCTAAGCTAGATTGAGGGTATTTTAGTCTACACAATTATTTAATTTGAATGGTTGAATTGAAATGAGACATTTGTTAATATTTTAGATTACATGACATTTTCTACCAATGATTTTATAAATTCGGTCGTTTAATACAATTTTAAATTTTATCCTAAATTTAAAATTTCGGATGGAACATATGGCCATGGTTCCATGAAGAAATTAGACAGAGGTATATCAGTAGAGGGAGCACCGGGACTTCTCAGGATTTAATTGCAACCAAGGACAAAAATTAAGGTCACCAATGCAAAAAGGTGTCAAAGTTTAAGGACTAGTTAATGGTGTCATTCAACCTTGCGCATTTCAAGTAATCATCTTCTTCATCTTAAGGTGTGTCTTTTAAATATAATAGTTAGAAGTAGATCATTTGTTTTGGTGGGGAGGCAAAAAAAGGATCATTTGTCACTCTATATTAGCCAACAAACGTTACATTATTCAATTAACATTGTAATTAAACTCTTCTCTAGAAAAAACGTTACCTTATTAAATTTTCTTCAATTAACATTGTAATTAAACTCTTCTCTAGAAAAAACGTTACATTATTAAATTTTCTATGGGAAGTCACAGTTACGTGACGGCAAAATGGAATATAATTAGGTAATGTCGTATTCAAGATTAAGAAAATTCAATTATAAAAGGTACGTAAAAAGACAAACTGACTGTTTGGAAGCATAAGAAACAAGGAAAAAGGGAAATGATGCTTTTAAGGCCATTTTCATGTGATAGGATTAATAAGGTGTTGAGCCTGTAGGAAAAGGTCATAAAAGAATCTGATTAATTAACGGAGGAATTTTCTTTTGTAATCAACGGCTCTCTTTTGTAACCAAAACTGCACATTACAAAGTGATGTTTAGTTTACTGTCTCGAACTAAAGAAAGAAAGTTTCAGTCTGTATTGGTTTTTTTACAGTATCATAATTGCTGCAATGTTTTTAATTTGCACCAGTAGTTCAAGCTGGCGATCTAGAAGCCCTGTTATTTTTATTTTAATTTTTTTAACTAACCAAACAACAAACTTTTGTTTGGACAAAAACTACCGGAAAAAAATTAGCTCACAATGGAATTAGATCCTATAAGAAGAAACAAAGTGCATTGAACCCCTCACAGAAGAATATAAAATTGAAGAGTTTGAAAGTGGACCCTACAAAATTTTGCTGGCAATGACGCAGATTACGTTATAGTTTGAGTACAACTTAATATTGAGAAAGAATGATCGAGTTTGTTATCATCCTAGCCAGCTAGCGTTGAAATGATTAACAATTCACATGCATCGCCTGTTTTCGGTTCTAGGCGGTCTAATTAGGTTTATCAGAAATTTGTGGCTTCAATCATGCGTTATTTTTTTCAAACTAGAGAGAGCAACAATAAAATTTGAATTATAATGTATAACGAATTACTAGTAGCGCATTAGAACTATAATTAATTCTGTATTGCAGGAATTTATATATAATCTTGAAGAATTAGAAAATAGATAACAAGGAAAGAGGAGAATATATATATATATATATATATACACACACACATACAAAAGAGCACGTTAATGGCTGGCTATTGATCTACCAAACAGCTCGATTTTTCATCCTCGAAGTTCTAGATATTGAGCTTCCCACCCATCGACATATATATATATATATACGGATAAAGCTCAATAATGTATTTTGTATCCTTCATCAACTTCAAACCCTGCACATGTATAAGAAGTTCTCAATCCATTTAGTGCCTAAAGGAGGCCGAATTTCTCGTGTAAAAATCCAAGAAATGCGCCGATAGACATAAATAAGTGGAGAATTAAAGCAATATTTAAAAATATGAAAACTAATTATATATATTGTCCAACACCACAACTAATAAAACAAAGATTTATATAAAAAACTCACATTTTGTTTATTAGCTTGTGGCGTTGGATAAGTTGGATAATACTGGTCATCCCTTTTGTATATTTTCACATCGGAATACTTACTGTTGAAATTCAATGTTAACAGATGCAGCGGAAACGTTGGCGATGGCGGCAAAGGCGGTGGTAGAAAGGACAATGGTGGTGCCGGCTTTGGAGGGAGGAGAAACAGAGGTGAGGGCGCGATCGACGATCCTTATCTGGATGATCTTGCCTGGAACACAGGTTTTCGGGACGGCGGCGCTTATGCACCTCACCAAGTACTGCCTTCCACATGATGCGCCGTTGTCCCACACCCCCTCGCCAGCCGATCCGAACAAGTTGCTCGTCGGGAACGGTGACGCATCTCCTCCGTAACAGGCAGTTGCTGTATTGAAGATAATTAATTTTTTTTGCAATAAACTCACTTGGAATTCCTAGTTCATATATATATATATATATATATATGTATATATAGAAGTTGTATATATGACAAGACATGATATTTTCGTACTTACGTAAATATGGGGGTGTATAATGAGCGGCAGTGCCAACATCGGCCTTAGAAAGAGAGAAGAATTCCGCAGAGAGGAGGAGCAAGAGGCATACGGAGGATAATCTAGTGCAAAGAGCCATATCTCAAGAGCTAACTGCAAGAAAAGTAGTCCTAGATGAGGAGGAATATATACAACTGTAACGTATTCTTAATATACATATACATGCAAGTATAAATGAATCTATAAACAGTCATCTAGTTTTTTATTTCATCTATCTAAAATTAGTTTATATATGTACTCAAATTTATCCTACAAATTTTCTCCGAACAAAATGTCTAATAAATGGTCCACATTAAATTCCGGAAAAAACGTTTAAATTAGACTCATGAAAAGTCAAACATTTATATTGGCCTCAATAAAAAAGTTCTTGCACTTTGTTATCTCTCTGTCAATGGCCTATATTTTAAAATTTGCACTGAATTTAGTTTTGAACTAACAATACAAGCCAAAATTAGTTCACTTATAAACAGTTCAAAAATGGTAAATTTAGACATTATGCCAAATTTAGTACTTAAACTAAAGAAAAACTCTCAAAAATAATTAAATAGATAGAAAATGTCAAATATGCACAGCTTAATCCTAAAATATGTTTATTTTAATGATTCTCAATCTCAATCCTGATTTTGACCCTGATCCTGATCTCGATCTCAATCCGATTGAGCCCCACCTCAAACTTGGTCACAATATTTTGAAAACAAAAAAATTTTCAGTTTAAGAAAAAGTATTGCATAAAAATTTTTGAGAAAATAATTTTTTCAATCTGGAATAAAAATTTGAAAACAATTTAAAAATTAGAAAATAAAAAGAAACAGATTACCTAACATGTTTTCTATTTAAAAAAAAAATACCCTTTGTTATTCAAAAAATCAAAAGTAATATTTAAAAAAGGATTTAGAATGAAGCCTATATTATCGATATGTAACATTTTCCATTCATCTATCTAGTAGTGCAGCTAACTTCCATACATTTTTTTTTAAGTTTATGTTCTAAATTTGATGCAACTTATAGTGTTTAACGTGTTTCATCACTATTTAAGAGGAACGAAATTTGAGAATTTTTTTTTTTTTTTTAAGTTTACAGCCTAAATACTGTCCAACTTTGGTTTGAGAACAATTTATAAAGAGAAGAGAGATCCCTCCCTTTCACGCGTACTCAGTTTTAATAGTTTTCATCCAAAATTAACCTAAAAAAAAAAAAAAAAAGACGATTCATAAAACACTTTTTCAATAGAGATTACTCACAAAACAAAACGACTATAAAGATCTATTCTAAAGAAAAGAAAGGATTCAGTAACTATTTATGAATTTATTCCATATAAATTCTACCTTTTTGGGTTTTCTGACTCTATTGTTTTAATTATAGCTCAATATAAACAAGGAGATGTTAAAATCAATGGCATTATTATATTATTAATTGCTTTATTGCTATTCTAGTGGCCAAATTAATAGCAACAGCTGTAAGTGCATGTTACTGTGGAATTATCTCTTCCGCTATTTTCGTTACACTTGATAATTAAAGAAGATTTTCTCGTGTCATATAATGACCGATGATCTCCACATTTAATGTTTAATTGCCTCCAATACTCTCACGTCCCGGAGTACGGGAGGTGACGTGGTTGATTAATTAAGTTAATCAAATAAGTATTTAATTAAAAACAGGGTTTTAGAATTAAATTTATAAATAAATTTGTGATAATTTTAAAATTGTTTATTTAAAACAAGCAGTTATAATATTTGAACAAATGAAAATAATAAAATAAACAATAAGAAAACAGT
Source organism: Artocarpus hirsutus (assembly GCA_946598075.1). Lineage (NCBI taxonomy): Eukaryota > Viridiplantae > Streptophyta > Magnoliopsida > Rosales > Moraceae > Artocarpus > Artocarpus hirsutus. Next base: position 61,191 of record CAMOHE010049163.1, read on the forward strand.
AAAAACAATTAAAATATGAGGTGAGACGAAAATGAGTCCCACTGGCCCATATCTTGTACACACACAATACTGACAATATTACAATACAACCACAGTCCAAATAAAAGAAAAAGTTAAGATCTTACATGCCTTGAATTTTTGTAATACAACCTACCCAAATCTTTTACTGATCGCAAGACCAGACAACGGACTCTTCTCCGATCCTAAGCTGATATCCACCTATAGGGTAAGATTTTTAAAACAAATAAAATGTAAGCGAAAGGCTCAGCAGGACTATATTTTAAAAATATTTGACTTTAAAAGAAACTTCTTTAATCAAATAAATATATAGAAAAGAACTAGAACAAAAAAATAAATAGATGGAAATTTAATAAAAGCTTTATCTTACCAAAATAGTTTAAATAGGTCGACCAGAAAAATACCATTTTCTTTTCCTGGGCAAACCATATGTAATTCACCACCGTAGTGGCCCAACTGGGTTTCAGGATCTACCTCCAAGGTCGCATACGACACGACCCGATCTCTGATATGGCATCATGCCCTAAAATATATATATATATATATATATATATATCTTTTCATAATTATTAAAATCCCTTTTTACCAAACATGATTATTTACATTCATTATGAGGTTTATTATGAAAAATCACCTCAATTCTACCATTTATAAAATCAATAAATAAATATCCTTTTTCAACCAATCATTAAAAACATTTTTTTGTTAAAAATTCATTTGAGGCCAAAACATTTAAAATTGGCTACCAAATAAGGGGTAGAAGTCCTACCTCAATACTCGTGCCGGTGTTCCACACCGTAATCCCGGTCCGCTATACGTTAGCTCCGCGGATCCACGCACAACCTTAAATGAAAACTAAGTCTATTAGTATTTAACCCGAGATATCCTAGGTTATTAAATCATCTCATGGTGTCCTAGTGTGCCATTTAGGTTTATAAAGTTAAAATTTCAATCGAGGTTCAAAATAGTGAAAACCGGTGAAAAATCACAAAATCTTAATATGCCCGGTCGGCCTGCCGGTCGCCCTGATTCGGCTGGCCGAACTATGCAGTTCGGCCTGCCGGAGGTCCAAGTCCGATCAGCTAAATTTTCCCAGGTTCGGCCTGCCGGTCGGATAAATTCGGCCTGCCAAAAATATGAATCCGTCCTACCGAACACGAAGTTCTGCTTGTCGATTTGGAAAAATTTTAGAATTTTTCAGGCATGGATCTCGACCTCTCTGAGCCCAAATCTTTAATTTCAACCTGTTTTCTCAATTCTCAGGCATGGGTAATGATCATAAACAATAGAAAAACATAATAGATTACTTTTCAATGCATTAAAACAAGTTTTAAACAAGATTTTTAGAAAAATCCGAAAATGAGAAGAATGAAAAATCTTAATTCAAATCCGTTTTTGATGAAACAAAGTTTGTATTCTAGCTAATCTAAATTCATCTATTCTAGATTGAAGGTTTTCTAAGCTTAGAAAAGCTTAGATTTCAAAATGCAAGAAAAATTAAAAAAATTGAAAAAGTTTTAAAATTTAGAAACTAACCTTGAATCGAAGCCTTGAATCTAGTTTGTGGTTGCTAAATCTCGTTCCCGAGCCTTCAATCCACAATCCCAAAGCTTGAAATCGAATTTTGGTTTAAAATTTTTGAGAGAGAATGAGAGAGAGAGAGTGAAACCGAGAGAGAGGAAGAGAGAGCAAAAGAGATGAGCGAGAGAGGAGAGAGAGAAAATGAGGAAGAGAGAGAGAAGTGAGATATAAATAGAGGGAGAGAGAGAAAATTAGTTGCATAAAACCATATGCAACAACAATACACTGTTTTCAAATAAAAGCTACTTGGTATTTAACAAATCATTTTATTAAAATTTAAAATAACAATTAAAATTAATCAAGAGTAATTAAAATTTTTAAAACAATTAAATAACCAAATTTAAAAATTTCACAAAATAATCAAGTTACGTTTAAAATACTCGTTATGGCACACTAATCTACCATTTTATATTCTAATAACACTTAATAAATTTCGAGGTGTTACAAATACTAAGATTTATAATTCAAAGTTCTTCCCTCAAAAAGTATATATATGCTCCACGTTAACTCTTTGGTCCCATAATTAAAGAAAGAAAGAAAGAAAGAAAAACACATGATTTATTTTTTTTTATGAAGGTATGATATATGTTATTAGTACAATCGAGAACAACAAAAATGGAGATATGAGAAGAACGAAGAATGTCTATTGAAAGATCAAAAATTTGGCTAGAGGATTTGACTTTTCAGATTTTGGCAGGAAACTTTCAAACCACAATAGACGAAATGGAACCATCTCGAGTAAAACGACGAGCCTTTATTTGTGTTCATAGGATTAATTAATCCAATAACTGAAATGCCGATTCCTGCCGTCTCTCACGTGCTCCAAAATTCCTCGCCTTCCGGCCTTCTCGTTGCACATGGGAAGTCAACAAGCGGGTTAAGTGGGCCGGCAGAAGATACTCAATCGGCCGACTTTCGGCCGAATGTATATCTGCTTGGCCTTAGAATTAGGGGAGGAATTACCACTTCTAAAAAGTAGATATTAATGGCTAGCCTTTATAAATAATACTGAAACTTATTTTTTGATGGATAAATAGTATTGAGCTTAAATTGTACCAAAAATTAATAGAGTATTTGGCAATTTTGGTTTGCTTTGAATTTAAACAATGTAAAGCTCTTATATGTTATAGTGTAAAATAAAAATAAGCTACAGTATAAAGCTCTCATATATTAAGATGTTTTGATCCAAAATAATTCAAACTAAGTTTCGGAAGATCGGGTCAAAGGGCAAGATCAGCCGGTGGGGAAGGTGGGGAGAAATTGGAAAAATTTGGCTATAGCCGAATCAGGAAGCGACTGGAAGAGAAGGGGTGGATGTCTTGCTCGTCGATTTTCCTATGTTAATTGGATCTGAGACTAGTGCCCATTGGATCGGCTGTAGGAGGTGGAGCTCATTGAAGTTTTGGTCGAACCAAAGATCACGAGAAGCTGAATAGACGATGCAGGCAGCCCATCCGCTTGTGTCAGGATGTTATCTGCCTTTTTTTATTTTTGTCTGATGCTTGTCTATGTTTGTTTTAAATAAAAGAGGTGGTCTCCCTACGCTCCATTTTTGTTGAAATTTATAATAAAGGAGGTGGTCTCCCCACCTCTAGTATTGGTTTGTACTTCATAATTGTTGATTAGCAATGGTGTGTAGGGTGACTAGTGGCTAGTTTGAAATCTATATGCTGGGTGGTATACGCCCTCACTAGGGTATATTTGATTTTGGTTGATTGGAATCATTCGTTGACTGTAGTGGTTTTTTTAACGAACTGTTGATGAGCTCTATTCTAAGAGTCGAGTAGGTCATTCCCCTCTGGTTCTCGATGTTATATTTTGTCCCTATGTATAATTTGATTTTCATTGGTGGATCCAATCGCTGTTTAAGATCATTTATGCCTATAAGGGACGGTCTTATGCAACTTTGTTTGTACTATTTTTAGTTGAATAAAGTTTAATTTTATTTAGAAAAAAAATGGTTCAAACTAAGGGTTTAAACCAAAGTTACTAAACACTCTATAAGTCCTCTATTTATCTTCCTTAACTCACCCTTTCAGTTTCATTCTTTTTAGAAATTTCACTACTTGAGTTAATGTATCTATAATCTATAACAATATTAGTGAAAGTTTTCTTGTGATAATATTAAAAAAAAAATAAAAGTTAATTATTTTATCTTTTTGTGTCTTTTTGTGTGTTTTTTTAATTTTTTAATTTTTTATTTTTGCTTACTTTTCTTTTTCCTTTACTTACCCCTTGAAAAATATATAGATTTACTAAAACACTCATCTCTTTTTCAATGAAAGTAGAAAAACTACCAGTTTTAAATAAAATCTAAAAAATATACATATATTCATATGGAATTCCACGTATGAAGCACATGATTTCAACTGGTATATAAAAAAGGAGAAGTGATGGCAAAAATTTTAAAATTCTTTTTTTTTCAATAAATGTAGAAATATTTAGTTTTCTTCTATATGTCCCTCCAAAATAAACCAAAGAAAAAATCTTCAAAAATAAATGGCACTAAAAAATTTAGGAGAATGAGGGAAATATCAGATTTTTGAAACTTTTTAAAGTAAATATTAAGTTTTGAAAATATTTGTAATATATATCAGATTTACAATATAAATAATTTATTTACTATGTAAATGATAAATATTTACGTTATAAATAAAGGGGTAAATGCATTATATGCACTATAAATTCATTTATTGTGTAAATAATAATTATTTACATTATAAACAAAGAGGTAAGTGAATTATTTACATAATAAATTTGACATTTATTATAAATATTTTTAAAACCTGCTATTTATTATAATTAGTTTTGACAAAGTGACATTTTTTACCATTTTCATATATTTTTTGAAAAGGAGAAAACTATATATTTTGTGTAGCTTTTATAAGTTCTCAACATCTTACAAAACTAACAAGACTCACTACAACAAATTTGATATTATACCACCTTTATTTAACGACCGTTTCTCAAAAACTGTCATGATAAGGAAAAAAAAAAAGCGACGAGTTACCCCCGCGAAGACAAAAACCGTCGTGGTATTGGCGGGAGCTACCACGACGGTTTTTATAAAAACCGTCGTGGAAGGTATGCATGTTTGAAATTTTTAAATTTAACCTTTAAGTTTGGCATGAATAAAATTTTAATCTTTCACGATGGTTTTTATAAAAACCGTCATAGAAGGTTTTGTATATTTGAAACTTTTAGTAGCCCGTCAAAATTTAATCTTTCACAAAGGTTAAATTTGGGTGGAAAACTAAAATTTTTAAACCACGGGGTCTTCCACGACGGTTTTTACTAAAAACTGTCATGGAAGGCCTTTCACGACGGTTTTTACTAAAAACCGTTGTGAAAGGTGCAAGGCCTTCCACGACAGTTTTTAGTAAAAACCATCGTGAAATGTTGTACATGTTTGAAATTTGTAGTAGTCGTTAAAATTTAATCTTTCATGAAGGTTAAATTTGAGCGGGATACTAAAAGGGGCATTCCACGACGGTTTTTAGTAAAAATCGTCGTGGAAGGCCTTTCACGACGGTTTTTACTAAAAACCGTCGTGAAAGGCCCCGATGCTTCCACTACGGTTTTTAGTAAAAACCGTCGTGAAATGTTCTACATGTTTGAAATTTTTAGTAGTCGTCAAAATTTAATCTTTCACGAAAGTTAAATTTAGGCGGGATACTAAAAATTTCAAACCTCGGGACCTTTCACAATGGTTTTTATAAAAACCGTTGTGGAAGGTCCATGGTTTGAAATTTTTAGTATCCTGCCCAATTTAACCTTTCACGATGGTTTTTATAAAAACAGTCGTGGAAGGTTTTGCATATTTGAAATTTTTAGTAGCCCGCTAAAAATTAACCTTTCACGAAGGTTAAATTTGGGCGGGATACTAAAAATTTCAAATATTAGGACATTCCACGACGGTTTTTATAAAAACCATCGTGAAAGGTACCAAGGCTTCCACGACAGTTTTTTAGTAAAAACAGTCGTGAAATGTCCCATATGTTTAAAATTTTTGGTATCCCTCTAAAATTTAATCCCGCGCCAACGACATGGCTTTTCCTATTTATTCAAAATTTCTCTAACTCAAACCTACTAACTCTTAAACCTCTTTCTCTTTCTAACTCATCTCCCACGACCTAGCCACCGACGAACCCAACCCCCACGGCATTCCACCGACTTTGACATTCCTCTATCACTCTCTCCATGACCTACCTAACAAACCCGATGCCATTCGCCACCGTTCATCCTCATCCCTTGACATTCTGCCGACTCAACCATCGTTCGACTCGTCCTTTGTCGTTCCAGCAACTCCATCGCCTTTGGTAAATTTAGTATTATTGTTAGTTCTAAACTTAGCATTATTTGGTTATTTTAGTGTTATTTACCTTTAGTTTTAGTTTTAATATTAGTTATATTAATTTGTTTTTTGCCATTTAGTATATGTTACTTGTATTTGGTGTTTCAAAAAACTTTGAACAACATTTAGCATTTTGGTGTGATAATAGGTTACTTTTTATGTGTTTGTGATGCCTAAGTATTATTGTAATACCCACCACATGTTTGGAGATTTTTTTTAGGGGAATACAAATTTTTCACTACGGTTTTTTAAAAAACTGTCGTGAAAAATTGACATTCCATTACGGTTTCTTGAAAAACCGTCGTGGAATCAAAGGCTTTTATAAAAACCATTGTAAAAGGTTTTGTATATTTGAAATTTTTAGTAGCCCGTCAAAATTTAATCTTTCACGAAGGAAGGTTAAATTTGGGTGGGAAACTAAAATTTTTAAACCTCGAGGCCTTCCACGACGGTTTTTGTAAAATGTTTTAAATTTTAAGAAACCTTCGTGGAAGCCTTTGATTCCACGACGGTTTTTTAAGAAACCGTTGTGGAAATTTTAATCTTTCACAATGGTTTTTTAAAAAACCGTCGTGGAATGCCAATTTTTCACGATGGTTTTTTAAAAAACCATCATGAAAAATTACTACATTACAACTCCTTCCCGCGTCAATTTTTATATTACACGACGGTAAAAAACAATCGTGAAAACTCCATGTCGTACCACGACTGAAGTTTTCACGATGATTTTTTAACCGTCGTAAAATTTTTCCACAACGGTTATAAAGCATCGTAGAATCCACAATTTGCAATAGTGACTTAATTAGCCTCCAAGGAAAAATATGTCCAGAACTCAAGATAAATAATTTGTTTGGGTAGACTTCTTGACCATATCTCCATATCTATATCTATATAGTATATAAAAAGGTTGTGTAATTTATTATGAACTCGATCTCTAATAATTTTCTATCTAAACTTTTAGCTAAGGTGTTTTATCTTGTAATTAGTTTTTCTTTTTTATCCATTACACTCTTTGTTTTAAAGAAATATAACCATTATATATATATATATATATATATATATATATATATATATAAAACATTACAAACATAGAATATTCGAAGTTGCAACCAACCCTTTCTTTGTCCTTACAAATACATGCATAAGTGCATATATTATATAAAGAAAGTGCGCCCTCACAATTTACTATATTTTCAAACCTTTGATTAAATTATTTGTCTTGTTAAAGCAAATATATATATGTATATTATCTTGTAGTGAGTTTTTCTATAGGTCCACTGCATTTTTTTTTTTAAATTAAGAAATACTACCCATCATATATATATATATCAAACTTTATGACAGGGAAAAAGTTGCAACCAAAACCTTCTTTTTTTTTTTTGGTATAAATATACGATACACAAAAAAACAGAGTGTAGGTTACTAGTCACTATCTCACAATCAATCATTCTTCTTCTTTTCTTTTTTTTTTTTGGAAAATATTCATCATTCAATGTTGGTTCAAGTTATACTGTCTTTCATTTGAGGTTTTATCACGTCCAATTTTTTTTTGTTTGAAAGAAATATGGCTCATCATATATCAATATTTACTGTAATCCTCAACCAAGCCCCTTTTTCTTTTCAAAAGGAAAGGAAGAAGAAAATCCACCCTATCAATATAATTTGGGAAACATGATGACGTACATTCTTTTAGAATGAAAGATATATAGTGGATTTTAAGGATAGAGAAGAAGAAAATCCATTCTCTCTTCTTTCTTCTTCTTCTTTTTTCTCAAAATATCCACAATATACATTCTTTTAGAATAAAAAGATATAGTGGAAAGAAGAAGAAAACATCAGTTCTATCTTCTTCCTCCTCCTCCTCCTCCTCCTCCTCCTCGAATTCCACCATATCTTTTACTCTAAAAGAATCTATACAATCATGTGTCCCAATTTATATATTTACAAATACACAATACTAAAAAAAGTTATAACAAACTCCCATTTGCTCGTGTTTTCTACTAATTACATGTAACATGTTGCACATAAAGCAAAACAAAAAACAATCCAACGAAAGAAGTCTAAGAGCAGAATGAAGTAAATCATGAGGAGCTATTTGTACCCGATGAAGTTTGCAGTGCGTCAGTGCTCAATAAGGAGGGATTTTGCAGAAGCCAATTGAATACCTAAAAACACTTTAGAATCATCCGCAAAAGAAAACAATGAAAATAATTACGTACTAAGTAGTAAGTAGTTGTAGAGATGTAATTTAGGGGCAACTCCATCCAAAATGATATATATATATATATATATATATATATAGGGTTTTCCATAAAAAAAATAAATAGATAAATAAAAGAAAAAGAAAGATCAACCTTCTGAAGCAACGAATTTGGAATATGATGCTTTACTTCAAAAGGCTCAAGATAGTCAAAACACATTCCTTCCAAGAAATATTGATTAAACGTTTACGAAAGCTTCGGAGTTGTACAATCAATTGAGTAAAAGAATAATCTATATGGATTAAAGTTAAAATAGACAAAAAAGAAAGAAAACAAGTTTATGTGGTTAAATGATGGCGAAATCTCTTCATCATTCTCTTCTTCGTATTATTTGTTTTCAGTTTTTTGTATTATTTTTTTTTTTAAGTTTTTAAGTATTATCCCCCAGGATGCATGGTTGTAATGATCTTTAACATGATTGCTGTATTTTGCGAGCACACAATATGTGTGTGTGTGTGACACGTTAGCTGGCACTCTAATGTTATTGATTAATACAATAGAGACATTACGAAAAAAAAAAAAAATCAAAAGCTTTTTTTTTTTTTTTGTCAATTTCTGAATGGTAGATAAAAAGGACAAATAAAAATGCAAGAGTTGTGCGCATTATATGCTTTTTTTCCCTTTAAAAAGTAATTAAAGGCATTATAGTTGCCAACAAGGCAAGAACAATTTTGATTGTGACATCAAATGTTTCTTTGCAGGATTGATTTTGTAATGTTTGTATATATCCATTAATCATGTACCTAGTTCAAGATGTTCCTAAATTTTAAAAATGTTTCATTTTATTTTTACAATTAGATAAAATCGTTTAAAATATCTTTTTACGTAAATAAGGTCATGACACTAACTGAATGATGATATGACACTAACTATAATTCGTAAATGTCTTCTAAATTATTAACTTTATGTCATATTGTCTTTCAAATTATTAACTTTATAAGTTAATTTATCTTCTTTTTTAATAAATTAAGACATAAGTTGACATAAAATCAATAATTCGAGATCCTTTTATTTTTTTTTCCTAAAGTCATTTATAAAACTACATTAATTTAGAAAGTATTTAAACAAATTTATATAGTTGAAAAATAAAATAAATCTTGAAATATTAAAAATATTGAAACTAGAAAGTTTTAAAAATAAAATAAAATTCAAAAAAAATATTGAAACTAGAGTCAGTTGTTTTTGCTAAGAAAGAGTCCATGGTTTATAAAGCATTTATAAAACTAGCAATGGTCTCCGGTTTAATATTGACCAATCTAAAACTTATAACTTTTTTTGTTTGAAGATATAACTTTCTCTATGCATTCATGTACTAGTGTATTTGGCATTTTTTGTTCAAATCAAAATTTTTAATTGCTACAGTGTAAAGATCTCATATGCTACAATATCAAGCAAAAATATGTTACAGTGTAAATATTTTTAACTAATTAGTTCTAAGGAATAATCCCAAACACCCTCGTAACTTTTATTTTATTCGCATGTAACACTTAACAAATATAATCCAAAAAAAAGAACACCAAAAGTTACATTTTAACAAATTAAGGGTTACACAAATGTATGAACAAAATTACATGTTCAACAAGAAAAATTACATGTTCTAGACTGGTGTAGGTGGCAGGCTTAAGCTAAAAGCCTATAAAACTCAAATCTTTCTTTGTAAGCTACTCCTTGCTATAAATTAAAAATATGAAAAGAAAAACTATTGTTAATTATTTTATACCATAAAAAAGTTTGTTATGATGGAGTTGGAGTTTGGTGCCCTTTTTGGACAGTTCTCTGGACTCCCAATCCCTTGAGAGTGTGGCCTAAAATCATAGCGTCCTTTTCTATGGGGGTGGGGATATTTGTTCAAGGTTTTTTTTTTCGGTGTTGGCGTTGGGGGGGGGGGGATGGGGGAGGGGGGATGTTCGTAGCTTGGTGGAGAGGACTTCATCACCGATGGACTTGCTTTCTTCGGTGGTTGTTGATGGCAGTCAAAATGCACAACAAGTAGATCTGGTGGAGAAGAGCCTTCTTGCTTCATGGACTAGAAGCTTTGGTAGAGTTTGCGATGGCATTCCTTTGGCCTCGATAGAAAGATGGAGTCATGATGGCATTGTTTTCTTAGGCTGGCGAAGGTGGAAAGCAGAGATCTTGCTGTCCATCAATTTTTTGGCAGGTTTATGGAGTTCTTGTCTTTAGTCGATTGTGGCTGGCTTATCACAGATGTCTTTGTTGTCGATCGTTGGGTCTTAGTTATTTGTTTTATACTTTGTATTCATCAAATAAAATCAACGGTGTTTTTGTCATTTAGAAGTAGTTTATTTTTTGTGTTTTGTTGGTTTATCATTGTAATAATAGGTGGTCTCTTCATCTCCGGTTATAGTTTGTTTGTCTCTTTCCCTTGTTATTGGTGGAAGGCATGTCTATGTCCGACTAGTCCTTAGCCTAGACTATATCGTATGTTCCCTCGGTGAGAAAGGCTCGGCTTCGATCAATTAATCTTTTCCATCGATTCTAGTAGGTTTTAGAAATGAACCTTTGTAGCGTTCTATTATATGTGTCGAGCGGGCATTTCCCTTCTTTCTTAGTCTCGATACTTGAATTTAATCCTCATACTTAATCTGTTTTTACAGTTAAGTCCACTCAGTACTTAGGGTAAAATTCTTCTACCATAAATAGTTTTCTATATTTGTATTTGTTTTAGTTTCAAGTTTCACATTTCAAAATTAAAATATATAATATATATATATCCTTAGGAGACCAGAAATCTGGGGCCAGCCAATGTATACGCAAAAACGATTTACCGAAACAATTTGGTATATTTTCGCATTGGATTCTCTCCGTCCGTCTGTCACCTAAGCAAAGTGTAAAGGTTCCTTCTTCCATTTTCTTTTGTCTTCTACGGAAGTCTGCTCGTTTCTATTGATTCTTTTACACTTCGCGGCTTTCAAGCCACTTCTTTTCTTCTCCACTCAACAACATAAGTTTGACCCTCAAACAAATTCTAGATTTCTACAAACTTAACACATAATCAGTTCGTCACCTTAAAGTAAATCTTTTTCTTCACGCGAGCTCTAAATTTGTCAAATTCTCATGAAATTGTTCAAGTTTCTGCTTCGGCCATTTCAGGAAAAATAATAACAATAAAAATCCTTATTATTATTATTAATTTTTTTCTCTGATGGGCACTGGTTCTGTTGGGTGCCCATTTGGCACTTTGGCCTATTCTTCGCAAGGAAAATTCAGGGTTTTATCCCAAAATATGGAATTTTTGGTTTCCAGTTTTCCGCATCACCTGAAAATTCCAAGAAGTAACTCGTGCCCAGGTTCTGCTTCCATTACTTCATCCAGGGTATGTTTTTCCCTACCCTCACATGCGTCTCAAATTTTTATTTATTTATTTCTTTATTTTATTATAGTCCTATAATGCACATAGATTTTGGGGGATAAAATTGCAATTAAAAAAAAAAAAAAAAAACCTAGTTTCAAAGTTTTCTGGCTGCGTTGCACACGTTCACTATTTTGATGTTTGGAGTTTCCAGACCTTGTTTAAAAGAGCTCAAAATTATGGTTTGGATAATATTCCATGCACTCATAGGAAAATTTATGATAGTCACAATTTATTACAACAGAGGTGTTTGGAGAAATGGAAAAATGGATTGTTTCATTAATCTGAAGAAAATGTAAATACATAGTTTTGTTTATATATAATACACCGCAAAGAACTAAGGAACTAAAGGGCTGGTTAGTTGACAATTAGTTGTATGGTCGGTTACCAACTTGTTACAGAAAGAAACTAATTCTGTTTTAGTAAACTAACTAACTAACTAACTAACTAATTGTTAGTCCCTAAAACTCCCCCTCAAGATGGACAGTAAAAGATTTTTCACAGCCATCTTGGAAAGGTGAGATAGTAAAAGAGAAGATGATAATGGCTTTGTAAAGACATCTGCCTATTGAAGGTGAGATTGAACAGGCATAAGCTTGAGGCTTCCATCAGCAACTCTATCTCGAACAAAGTGGCAGTTAATTTCAATGTGCTTGGTTCGTTCATGAAATGTAGGATTGGAGGCTATGTGCATTGCTGCTTGATTGTCACCAAAGAGAAGCATAGGGGAAGGAACTTTAAGACAGAAGTCCTGTAAAAGTTGTTGTAACCAGAGCAATTCACTTGTGGCAGTAGCCATGGCTCTATATTCTGCTTCAGCAGAAGAACGAGAGATTGTAGGTTGGCGTTTGGCCTTCCAAGAGATCAAGGATGGACCTAAAAATACACAATAACCAGTAACCGAGCGTCTAGAGTCTAGACAGGAACCCCAATCCGCATCTGAAAAGGCTTTAAGCTATAAGTTGGATGAAGAGGAGAAAAACAAGCCTTGTCCAGGACTGTTCTTGAGATAACGAAGGAGATTGTGAGCTGCAAGAAGATGTGGGCTTCAAGGTTGAGCCAAAAACTGACTTAACTTCTGAACAACAAATGTGATATCAGGCCGTGAAAGTGTGAGATTCAGCAAGCGGCCAATAAGTCTTCGGTCTTGAAATGCATCATCTAAAAGGGTGCCATCATGAGCTGAAAGATGTGATTTAGGATCCATAGGTATTGAAGCAGGTTTACAAGCAAGGAATCCAGTGTCCTCAAGGAGTTAAAGAGTATAGTGACGTTGATATAAGACAATTCCTGAAGTAGATCGAGCAATCTCAAGGCCAAGAAAGTATCTTAATGTCCCTAAGTCTTTAAATTTGAGTTGAGTATGCAAAAAGGACTTTAAGGAATTAATGATTTCTGAAGAGGGACCCGTGAGGATAATATTATCAACATACACCAAGAGGGCCACATATGAAGGACCAGAGCCTTTAGTAAACAATAAATAGTTTGCTTTAGATTGGTGTAAACCAAATTGAATGAGAGACTAAAAAATCTTCGAGTACCATTGTCGTGAGGCTTGACGAAGGCCATAGACGGACTTATGAAGTCTACAAACCAATTTGCTATTGTTGGAAGAGTTTTCCCCCTTACTATGATAACCCAAGGGAAGATCCATATATACTTCTTCAAAAAAGATCCCCGTTGAGGAATGGATTATTCACATCAGGTTGAACCAAGTGCCAATTTTGACAAGCTGCAATAGCTAGTAAAGTTTTGACTGTTACCAATTTAGCAACGGAAGAAAATGTTTCAACAAAGTCCACCCCTTCTTGTTGTGTATAACCCTTTGCAACCAAGCAAGCTTTATGCCTTTCAATGGAACTATCAGATTTATATTTTATTTTATAAATCCATCTGCAGCCAATGCTATGTTTTCTTGGTGGTAAGGGAACAACAGACCATGTCTGATTTTATTCCATGGCATTTAATTCTGTTGTCATGGCGTCACGCCACTGTGGAAATTGAATTGCCTGATGATAATACTGAGGCTCATATTGAGATGAGACATTCAATGCAAAATGTTTATAATTCGGTGACAAGGCATCATATGATAAACAATGAGATAAGGGATAGAGAACCTTGGATTGAGTATTGCAAGAGCCTTTTGTCAGCAAATGGCAATGAAAATCTTGCAAATAAGAAGGTGGTTTATGAATCCTCGAAGAACGCCTAACAGGAATCAAATCATTAGGCAAGGGAGATTGATGATCAACTGATGTAGAAGGCAAAGGTTCCGAAGATGATTGCAATTTTGGAGGGTCAATAGATGAGTTTGCAACACAAGATTAGGAAAGGGATCAACTAGAGTAGTTGATGGGGTGACTGAATGGAAAGGGAATACATCTTTGTTAAAAACAACATCTCGAGAAACAAAGATTTGTTTAGTACAAATTTCATAAAGTTTATAAGCTTTCATTCTAGGAGAATATCCAAGGAATACACATGGTCGTGCGCAGGAATGAAACTTGGACTTGTGAGCAGTAAGTGTGGAGGCAAAGGCTAAGCAGCCAAACACACGAAGGTGAGCGTAATCAATTGGTTTATGAAATAAAAGTTCATATGGTGACTTGTTACCAGGGACATGTGAAGGAGTCCTATTTATTAAAAAAGCTGCTGTGAGAATGCACTCAGTCCAAAAGGGAAGAGGAATTCAAGATTGAAAATACAATGCCCAAGCAACGTTTAAGAGGTGTTGATGTTTTCTCTCAACAACAGAATTTTGTTGAGGACATTCTACACATGAGAATTGATGAAGAAAACCATGTTTATGAAAGAATTCAACAAATGTTAATTCTTTAGCATTGTCTGACCTGAATTCTTTAATTTTCTTGTCAAATTGAGTAGCAACAAAATTAAAGAATTTAGGAATAACAGTAGCAACATCAGACTTATGTTGAAGTAGAAATATCCATGTGAATCTAGTACAGTCATCCACCAATGTAAGAAAGTAACGATGGCCAGAATATGAAGACAAATGATAAGGTCCCCAAATGTCACAATGTACAAGATCAAATGGACAAGAAGATAGATGATTGTTTGAAACAAAAGCTAATCTTCTTTGTTTTGCCAAGGGGCAAATGTAACATGGGGTTCACATAGCAGATGTAGTATTAGGACAAGATAAGTGATCTTTTAAAAGATCTAAACACTTAGGTGACAAATGACCAAGGTGATTATGCCAAGTCTGTATAGACACTTTATGAGCATAGGTAGTAGAAGAATCATTGGACATTTCAGCAGAAGAGCCTTTGATGTCAAGCACATATAAGCGATGAAGCATTTTACCCCTGCCAATCATCTTCATGCTGGACATTTCTGGAATAGTGAAATGACCAACAAGAAAGTTAATCTCAAGTGAAGAAGCATGGGTGAGGGCACTAATAGATAGCAAATTAAAGCTAAACTGAGGAATATAAAGAACATTCCGCAATAGTAAATCAGTGCTTAGCTTGACATCACCACTAAGGCTAATAGGAAGGGTGGTTCGATCAGGTAAAGTTACCATAGAAGTTGGAATTGGTTCCAAGAATTCAAATGCATTAGCATTAGAACAGATGCGTCTAGAGGCCCCCGAGTCCACAATCCATATATGAGAAAAGGAAAAATCAGTAACCTCAAGAACAGATAAACAAATACCTGTGACATATGATGAAGAAGGAGCATCAGATGAATCAGATGTCAGAGCAATAGTTGACAAATGATTAGATAGCAAGGTCATCAATTGTTGATATTGACTTGAAGTCAGAGTCTGAAGAACCCTGAGTAGATGTGGTTTGATCATGCACATGAGACTGATTAGTGACTTGATTCGTAAGTGTAGTATGATTGTTGGAAGGTGAAGGTTTTGGCTTCTGTCTGAATCCAGGAGGGTAACCATGGAGTTTGTAACACTTTTCAATAGTGTGACCATGGTAGTTGCAATGAGTACAAATGAGGCGATCTTTCTTCCAAGATTTGATTCGTGAAATTGGAGTGGTACCTGTGCCAGTTTTGGAAAGATTGTCATTTTTGACGGCAAAAGCCATAGGAGCTGAATCATTAGTCAATGAAGATCCTACGGTGTGTTGACGTTCCTCTTGAGAAATCAACGAGAAGACTTTGTTAATGTCAGGAAGGGGATCCATGAAAAGCAGCTGACCCCAAATTTGAGAATAAGAATCATTGAGCCCCATAAGAAATGACATAATGTACTCCATGTGATAGTAATTGTTGAGTTCTTGAACACCACCACAGGTGCACATTGGCCTGTAATTGCTCAATTCTTCCCAGAGGGCTTTCATTTTAGTGAAATAAACGCTGATTGATTGTTGATCTTGAGACAGAGTAATCAAGTTGCAGTGCAATTGGAAAATTGTTGGACCATTACGTTGTTGAAACCGGTCCTTAAAATCTAACCAAATTTCAACTGCGGATTCAGAGAAAATGATACTTGCAGAAATGTCTTTGGAGACAGAATTGAGAATCCAGGAAATAACGATGTTGTTGTTGCGAATCCATGAATTGAGCAGTACTAGATCAGAGCCATCAGGTTTTGCAAGAGAACCATCAATGAACCCTAATTTGTTCTTCACAGATAAGGCAATCAACATGGCATGACTCCAAGAAGCATAGTTGTCACCAATAAGGGGTTGAGAAACTAGAGACATACCAGGACCATCTAAATAATGCAAAAAGAATGGGCTGGAAGGATCGTCAATGGCAGGTTTGCCAGAGGACAAGAGCACGGAATTGGAAGGCGAAGACTCCATGAATCAGTGATAGACAACAACGAAATTGACAAAGAAGATGAAGATCAATGATTGGTTGATTTGCCAAAGGGAGATTCGAGAATGTAGGGATGAATGAAAATGAAACCACAGATCACGAGAGAAGTAGCAAAGGCTCTCAACTGATACCATATTACAACAGAGGTGTTTGGAGAAATGGAAAAATGGATTGTTTCATTAATCTAAAGAAAATCCAAACACATAGTTTTGTTTATATATAATACACCGCAAAGAACTAAAGAACTAAAGGGCTGGTTAGTTGACAATTAGTTGCAAGGTCAGTTACCAACTTGTTACAGAAAGAAACTGATTCTGTTTTAGTAAACTAACTAACTAACTAACTAAGTGTTAGTCCCTAAAACAATTAGCATTACTTTGTTAAGAATTAGACGCTGTAATTATGTATTATTGAGAGCAATAAAAATTGTAGAAGAACAATGAAGCAAACAAGAGTACACAAAATTTACAGTGGTTCATCCTTTCTACTTTCAGCAGTTGCAAAAATTTCATTATATCTAAGAAGGAGTTTACAAGGGATAATCGCACACCTCACAACTCATCTTTTTTTTCTAACCTTTCTAATAAACTTATAATCGACACCTTCTTTATACATAAGGTCGATCCTCGTAATGCCTCCACAACTTAAATATTTTTCCCCTAACGATACAGTTCTATTTATATCTGTTTTCTTCCCAATGCAGAGAGTAAGAGGTAGAATATGTTCTGCACCTGATGCTGATGAATTCTTCTCTGAGAAAGTCGCAACACCCATTCTTGATTCGGTTGAAAATCCCATCAACTTGAAGAATTTGTCTTACAGAGTAGGTCATTTGAGGTCTTTGAAATATCTGCTTTGGCATGCTTTACTCTTAAAAGCTCACATTTTCTGGACTCACGACAGGTTGGTCTATGCAGGAACTGGAACAATTGGCTGATGAAATTCGTCGTGAGTTGTCTTATTTGATGTCCAAAAGACAGAAATCCTTCAAGGCGAGTTTGGCAGTTGTAGAGCTGACGATTGCAATACACCATGTTTTCCATGCTCCTGCGGATAAGATATTGTGGGATGTTGGGGAACAAGTATGATCGCAACGTTGCTTTTCTATGCCACCTCATTTGTTATGTTGAGCTTTGTGCTTTCTCTATATTCTATTTAGATCCATTGTTTCCTTTTTTCCTGGTAGACATATGCACATAAAATTCTCACTGGAAGGCGGCCCCTCATCCACACAGTGCAGCAAAAAGATGGTCTTTCTGGTTTTACTTCACGTTCTGAAAGTGAATACGATCCATTTGGGGCAGGGCATGGGTGTAGCAGTATTTCGGCCGGGCTTGGTATAGTATCTTCCCTCCTTTCTGCTTCTTGTTGTTAGTTTCTTTCATACTTTCCTGGATTATTAACTTCCCTGCTTGAAAAAAGCTGAATGAATGATACTATCTCAGGTATGGCAATTGCGCGGGATCTTAAGGGAAAGCGGGAACGTGTAGTTGCAGTTATTAGCAATGGGACAACTATGGCTGGTCAGGCCTACGAGGCCATGAGTAATGCTGGTTATTTGGACTCAAACATGATAGTTATTTTAAATGATAGCCGCCACTCTTTACATCCGAAAAGTGATGAGGGTCCCAAGACATCTATAAGTGCCCTATCTAGCACTATAAGTAAGCTCCAATCAAGTAAATCCTTCCGGAAGCTCAGAGAAGCTGCCAAGGTATATCCCGTTAAACAAATCTCTGGACTACTTTCCTGTATCTTAGAGAAGGGATGGAAGATTTCAACTAGTTTCTTATGAAGACAATAGGTTTGCTAGGACTGTTTAGATAACTAGATATTTGGAATATCTGGGCCTTTTCCTATGTAGTTTCAAGGCCTTTGGCTAGATTTTTCCTTCAAAGATTGACGTGCTCTTTGGGGATATGTGATTTCCAAAAGGATTAAAGTCACCTAAAGTTTACTCATTTTCAAATAGTGATACGTGAGGTTTAAAATGTCCAAGACCTAGAGTTGCACTTGAGGTTTTTATACGGTGTAAGAAGTCTTTGACCATTAAGTTTAGCAATGGAAAGGAGAGATCTGGAAGGAGTTGGAATATTAACTCCCTAATTCAATACCCCTGACTGTAACCATCTTCTTTCCAAAATTATGTTATCACCATTATCATCACCTCCTTCTGCTGAGCTTATGTCTCCTTAATATGTTTACGATTACAAAGTGATTCCTTTTCCTTTTCCACTTTTCTTCAGGTTGTCACTAAAAGATTTGGCAGGGGTATGCATGAGTGGGCAGCGAAAGTAGATGAGTACGCACGTGGTCTGATGGGCCCACTAGGATCAACTCTCTTTGAAGAACTTGGATTGTATTACATTGGTCCTGTTAACGGACATAACATTGAAGACCTAATTTGTGTTCTACAAGAAGTGGCATCTCTGGATTCAATGGGTCCTGTGTTGATTCATGTAATTACAAAGGAAAATCATGAGGCAGAAAAAAATGAAAATATTGAAATAGCGAAACAACAGGAAGGTATGCTTGTATCTGTCTTTTGTGTTTCTGTGGTCTTGGTCTGGTGGACTGTCAAAACTTATTCTATACAAACTGAGATACTAATTAGAGCAAAAGATGACTGCATTTATTTATTTATCGGTTTCGTTTGTGCTACCTTTTATTTTTCGTGAGTTGTGAACAAATTTGAAATCACCCATATGCAAAGGAGACATACTATCAACTTGATCTGTATTAGGTTGAGTAGTAGTTCAGAGGTCAACATCTTCCTGCCAACGTATAGAAGAGATGGTCCTTTGGCCTGACTATTTCTTCGATACAAAACTACAAACCATGTTGCAGTTAATTTGCTAACTGTTATCTTCTTATTTGTTGCAGGATCAGGAAATTCTTATTCGTTTACATCCGAAATTCGCTCCCGAACATATAGCGATTGCTTTGCTGAGGCTTTAGTCATGGAGGCAGAGAAGGACAGAGATATTGTGACTGTTCATGCAGGAATGCATATGGAACCATCACTTCAGCTATTCCAGGATAGATTCCCAGATAAGTTTTTTGATGTGGGCATGGCCGAGCAGCATGCCGTAACGTTTTCAGCTGGCTTGTCATGTGGAGGATTGAAGCCTTTTTGCATAATTCCTTCTGCATTTCTACAGAGAGCTTATGATCAGGTCATCCCTCTCTCTCTCTCTCTCTGTGTCTGCCACGCAATTTATATAGTTTTTTGTCTCATGAATTACATGAGTATAGTCCTTGTATCTTGTGTAGGTGGTCCATGATGTAGATCGCCAAAAGATTCCAGTGCGCTTTGTTATAACGAGTGCAGGATTGGTAGGGTCTGACGGTCCAATGCAGTGTGGGGCTTTTGATATAACGTTCATGTCGTGCTTACCAAACATGGTCGTCATGGCACCGTCAGATGAGGATGAGCTTGCCAACATGGTGGCCACGGCAGCCTGTGTTGATGATCATCCAATTTGCTTCCGGTATCCTAGGGGCACAATTGTTGGTATGGACTACTGTATATGCAGTGGAGTTCCCATTGAGGTACTTTCTTAGCACCCCATACTATATTACTGATGATGTTTCTTAAAACGTGTCTTGTTCTTTTGCTTAGAACTGGGTGTATCCTTTTTAGCAATAGAACTAAGGAGAAATTCCAAGTACATTTACGTATTTTAATTATGCTGAATTCTGTTCTTCCTTTTTTACAATGGTTGAACATAGAAACTAGTCCTTCTTTATACTCTAGTTTAAGTAGTTTGTTATTTACAACAGATTGGGAAAGGGAAGATTCTAGTGGAGGGCAAAGATGTTGCTTTGCTCGGGTATGGCTCGATGGTACAGAACTGCCTCAAGGCTCAATCCCTTCTCAACAAGCTTGGTATCAACATAACTGTTGCCGACGCAAGGTTCTGCAAGCCCTTAGACATCAAGCTTCTCAGGCAGCTTTGTGAAAACCATGCGTTTCTGATAACTGTTGAGGAAGGTTCTGTTGGAGGTTTTGGATCTCACGTTGCACAATTCATTGCACTTGATGGCCAACTTGATGGAAGAATTAAGGTAATGCTTTTCAGCTGCCCGTATGGTAAACAAGTTCCTTCCTACCATGCTTTTGTTTTATAATGAATGTCGTCATGATTCTTAAAGTGCATCTTGCTTTATGATGGTTGGTAAATATGATTAATTATATCTTTCACTACTCTTGATAAACCTTTCAGTGGAGACCAATTGTTCTACCAGACAACTACATTGAACACGCATCGCCCTCTGAACAGCTAGCGGTTGCTGGCTTGACTGGACATCACATAGCTGCAACGGCCTTAAATTTGCTCGGCCGCACTCGCGAAGCTCTCCTCTTGATGTGCTAGATTTCTACCAACGTTTCCCACGGTTTAAGTTTTGGTGTACCCTATGGAAGCCCACAGCTCAAGTCCAACCAGTCTTCAGCCATTATTTGTTGTGAATTTTTCATTCCAATTTATTTGTATATGCAGCAAAGATAATTGAAACATTGCACGAATTGATTGTATATCTAACTCATTACATAGTGAGAAATACCTGTTTATTGCATTTGCAAGCCTAGTTTTCTGCATTGTTAAGTTGGCTGTACCTAATATATTCAAGGCTAGTTATTCTCTTATTGTTCTGCACCTTTCAAAGGCATTTTTGTTAAACCAAACCCCACCAAAATAACAACTAGAGGATAAGGACATGTTTACTTTGCATCAATAGAAAATAAAAAGTAAGGAGTAATTTTTTTTTCCTCTTTTAATAATACGTTTGACTGTAAAATCAGTAACTAGAGTTTTGTAGGTCATAATCAATACAAGGAGTAAATGAAATATCAATCCTCACATATCTAATGGTATTGATTCTTTATCGAACGAAATAAATGTCAATATATTTAAATGTTTAAATTTAAATGTTATAAGCCAATGATTATTGGGTTATATAAAAGAATATATTAGTAATTCCGTTAATAAGATTATGGTTTTTTAAGTTAATAAACATTAAATGAAAATGAAATTGTTTCTTATTACTTTATCAATAAGAAAAATAGACAATAAAATGGAATGAATGATTTCTTTTCAATTTTATGATCTTTTCTTTGCAATCTTTTACGGTTGCGTAAATGCATCCTACTTTTAAAAAAATAATTAGGACAGTACTGCTCACCGTATGGTTGAGAACCAATAGAGAATTTGCATATTGGTCTTGTAACGGTTGTTGAACATCGTCCTCGTAATCGTACGGCCAACATGAAAAGTACAACAAAGGGAGACCAAATCAAATACAAGGCACCGTCAGATGGTCCAGTATGCGGAGATGGGAACATCTAGCGCTGGATACAACGGACGGTCCCCAGTCAGAATATGTCATTGACCGAAAAACATAAGAACTACAAAAAAAATTATTAGAACGCGTGCCATAATATGCCATAATATGTGCTTCTGTGTGTGCGTGTAAAGAAGCATTCAAGAATACGTACTAAAATTTAGGTCATGTTATGTGAGTTGTAGAGTCTAAGGTAATGTTGAATTACATTAAATTGTTCTATCCTACCAAAAAAACAAAGGTACTCCCACGGAGCAGATTCGCAGAATTTTGTTTGTAATTATTGGATTGAATCAAAATTATTATTATTATTATTATTATTATTTACAGATTATGATTAAAAAATAAATATCTATCAATACGTTACTTTGTCTAATACTCAGTCGTATAAATTAAAAAAAAAAACCAATAATATTGATTGTTCTATGCTAATGGTATGATATACATTCTCATGTCACAATAGAGTCCATTAGAGTCTAACTCTTGTGGGGGCCCACACAACTCTATGAGATTAAGTACTTGATCATACTTATGCCGTGCACCATGCCTAACAATTACTTCAAGCGTCCAACTATAGAGCTCTGCTTTATATTGTAAGCAATAAGCAGGGTTGGAGACTAAAAAATATGGCTGGAGGAGCAGGACGTATACTAAAGTTTTATCAAATCACACTTGTAAATGAAGTGAGTCATTTCAAACGTAAAATTTCACAATTTAAGGACGAAAATTTCACAGATAAAATTACAAAGAAACAAAAACTTCAAATAGGACGGCAGCCTAACGGGCTCCGCCCTTAGAAATAGCAACTGTTGCATTATGCAAGCAACCGGCCTAGCGTGACCTCCGGCTGAAAGGTTCTAGTCTGTTTGTCAGTGGGAAGGATATCGATATTAACAAAGATTTAAAAAAAAAAAAAAGACGAGTTAATTATCTGCTTTGCCTCTGTGAAGTCACATGTTCAAGTCACTCACCGGCAACAGAAACGACACTCTCGAACACGTTTTCTTTTTTTTTTTTTTGGGGAAAAAGGCTTTATTGGCCGGCAGTCATGTTACAGCTAAGAAACGCGGAAAGCTCATCAGCTGCCCATCATCTTGATCTACTGCGTGTAATTGGCTCTCGTGAGGGGTCCCATGCCACGCAAATATTCATTGAATAATGTAATGCTCCTTTTAGAGAATCAGACTGTCTGTTAGCTAGCTTAGCTAGCTAGTCAATTTAATTGACATAAATATGGGTTATTCATTTCATAATTTTTGCAATGTTTTAAAATGTCCAAACGTGGGACTTAATTGTTTTTTTTTTTTTTTAAGAAACAATTGTTTTTCAATATTAGTCCAAAAGTAAGAGAGGATTTAAAAGGTTGGGTTGGGTGTCTTTTCAAATCTCCTAAAACAATGGCTTAGGTTGTTTCCCACGCCTTTAATGATATGTTTGGTTCATTGATTTGAATTGTATTAATTTAAACTTTTATGATTTGAACAAAAAAAAATCTAGATTATGTAGTTCAAACAATAATTTGAAATAACGTTTTTATATGTAGTTAAAGTGTTAATTTCAACAAGATATCCAATCTAAATTTGTATTTGGATGAGTATTAAAACTCTAGTTTAAAACATGAAAAAATATTTAATTAAAAAACAAATATGAAATACCTAAAAAAAAGTTATTTAATTACAAAATAATGATGTTAAATTATAAATACAAATATATAAGAGTGAAATTACTATTCAGTATTAGTTTGAAATATTAAAATCGAATGGGGTTTAAACTCTAAGTTGGATAGTTCAGCCCAATTTAAATTGTCAATTTAATTCAAATTAAATGTTTTATCAAACATTAATTTAAACTATGATTGTCATATGAACTGACTCGAATTGGACTAAACTACTCAAATAAACAAGGTGTAAGTTGTTGACGTACAAGTTTTAGTAAAAAAAATGTTTTGTAGATGAAAATTGCATCTTAATTGATCTTCCTATGACATGATTTCAAAACTTGTGGAAAATTATTAAGAAGTGTGGAGCTAAATTAAACGCCTTTTAGAATATCACCTTAACCAAATCTTTACTACAAAGGTGAAAGAAAAGGTGGTAAACACAAAGAAAAATATGTTTTTTTTTATCCCAAGTGCGTGCCCCGCAGAGAATTTTTTGTGCGGCCATGACGGAAGACAAAAGCAATGAGCGGCCTCAACGGAAGATAGAAGCAACCGGCCGCTGCGCCCTTGGAGTCTTGCAGCCATGCACAGGTGCTATGGAAATTGCATTGTGAGGCGAGCCTTGCATGGCCGCACAAGAAAAGTGCACGGCTGCACGTGTCAGCATCTTGAAGTTCATATTTTGTGATTTTTTGAGATTTGTTATCTATTTTTTTTGTAAATGTATAAATAGATAGATTAAATTCTTTTCTTTAGAGAGAGTGAAACTTAGAAAATTGAGAGAGAAACTTGAGAAAAATTCTTGAGAGAGTGTGTACAATTTTCTCTTATAAACTTCATCATAATCATAATAAAATTACTCTACAACAGCTGAAAGTGAACATAGCTCTCACATTAAGGGTGACCCATTATAAATTTCGTATGTTCTTATTTATTTTTCATTCGTATACTTTTTGTTATCCATAGAATTAGGGCTTATAATTCATAACAAAAATAATGTTTTAAATTGCAAACATTTTGATTATTTTTTCTATGTAATTTTGTATTTATCTAGTGGATTATCCTTCAATAATATTGTGATATTCTCTAAAAAAAATAAAATTATTGAAATTTTAAGACCTAATTCCCCACTTCTTTTTTAAAATATAAAGATAATAGGAAAAATATATTTTTCACACGTAAAAAAGAACGTGCAAAACTTTTTTTTAATTTAAGCGTGAGAGAATTGAGCTCTTTATTTTGTTGTGAGTCACGTGTAAAAATATGGTTAGACTACTCTTGCAAGAAAGAAGAAAAGGAAAAATGATGCCGTGACTGTTGTTGAAATTTTTAGCTCGACACACGTGAAAAATAATTCTAAAAAGACCCAAAAAAAAGAATTTTCAAACCGGAAAAGCGCTCTGTCCCTGCCCTTTTTCCTTTTTTCTTAGGAAAACCGATACCAGTTGTCCCTTCAATATTCAAATCACTAGATTTTTTCTTTTCCAATAAAATAATTAAATAAAAGAGATCAAATTTTGTAGTAACCATTGACCACGCATACGAATGTCTTCTCAGTTATTATCACACTCCCAAAGTCATCGACTTTACCAAATTATGTTCTCCAATACAACAACCCAAAAAAAAAATAACAGTAATCAAAAATAAAATAAAATAAAATAAATTAATTAATTAATTAAAAAATGCATGCATTTGACAGATTATACATACGTACACGCGAAACAAAACAAACGAATGAACAAAAAAACAACAGACATACGCGGTCGCCGAACTTTGCCGACCGCATTCTCCAATCGCAAAGCAACACGTCATTGTAATTCCCAATCTCGTCGGGCCCACAGCTAGAACTTAATATTAGGCGCGAGGCTCGGCCAGTTTATTTCGGAAAAAAAGCGAAAAAAACAGCTCGGATGTTCTTCAGTGCCGCACCTATCTCGCCCCTTTCAGGTTAGAGAGAGAATTCCTTTACCCCTGGAGAGAGAAATAACGAAGCCCAACCAATAGAAAAAAAAAAAAAAAAAACAAAAAAACAAAACAGATACAATAATAGATATAACAAGCATATTCCTAACTTATATAAAGGTGGGCTTTTTTTTTCTTTTCTCACCGGAGAACGACATCTCCGGCTCCGCCGCGGCCTCCCCGCCGGAACTGACGGTTCCGGCAACGGGGACATCCCACATTGCGGCTCTTCATGATTTCCCAGGCTCAAGGTGGGCTCCTTTCTTCTTCGTGTTCTTCGGATTAATCTTCATAATTATGAGCATTATCTGCCCATATAAAATATTTTTGCATGCATGTGATTTTTTTTTACCTTTTTTTTTTTTGCCCTTTGTAAAGTTTTCTGAGTGATCGCGGTTGGTTTTTTCATTCGTCGACGTCCATAAATAAATAAATTGATAGATAAACAAAGGTGCAAGTCTGTGTTTCATTTTTCCCCCTTCTCAGAAACAGAGGAGTTCTTACGATTGTGATGATTTATAATGGGTTCTTTGCTCTGTACTAGCGTATAAAATTGAGTCATTTTCACGTTCATGAAGGTACAAATATATACCCATATATATATATATCTACATTTTCTCCTCTTTGTTTTTCTCCCTTTCTTTCTAGAAGGTCCAGGCTTGTTTGGCTCTGAAGAATCTGGGGAGATGAAAAGGCAAATGGGATTGGGTTTTTCTCATTTTTTCTTCATTAAATGCATTATAAAGGGTCATCTTTTTCGTTGTTCCGAAACAAAGGATTTCTTTAGTGCCCTTGTTTAGATTCTTAAGCAGATTCTGATACCTACATTATGTACCTAACTTATGATTTTATTTTTTTTGTCTCTGTGGTTAGAATTTCTCTTTCACCTTTTTCTTTTTACATGTATTTTCCTTACAAGATGTTTGTGTTACTCTGTCGTTTCACATTCAATCTTGTTTTTTATGAGCTTGAAACCGACACAATTGTTTGCATGTCAATTGGTTCAATTTAACTTCGTGTTAATTAGTCGGACCTCTTTCCTTGGATGCAAAACACTATGATATCCGACAGTGAAGAAAAGAGAAAGATTTGTTCTACTTTGGTCGAGATGTCTGGGACTTTGGTCCAGATGTTTGTGCTTGTACTATATGCATAAAAATATATAATCTTTAGGAATTATGGATCACATGCAGCCCATTCTTTGTCTTGTACTTCTCTTATTGTTTATTTGAAAACCGCTAAAGCCTAGAGTTTTATTTCTTTGCTTTCTTCAAAGGCTGCTTCATGGAAAAGAATCTCATTGGGTCAGATTTTCATCGTGTTATCATGTGACTTTGCAAAAAGCATGCGTGGTTTGTTTTCTAACAAAAAGTTCTTTTTGCAGCTCTTCTTCATTGTTGAGCTAAAATCACCTCTAGTGTGAGGCAACAGCAATGGGAAAGATGAGCAGACCATTCCAAGGGATAATCAAAGACGTCAAAGGAAGAGTTGCTTTCTATAAGGAAGACTGGACTTGTGCACTCTGTTCAGGCGTCGGGTAATTTGTCGAATTTGTTAACAGAAACCAAAAAAACAAAATGACCATTTTCATGTGTGATATATATATATATATATATATATATATTTGCATAGATCTGATTTCACTTCGAATTTCACTTCATGACAGGATTTTAGCTCCAACTGCCTACATTTTCTTTGCCTCTGCACTACCTGTTATTGCCTTTGGAGAGCAACTGAACAGAGACACAGGTATTATTTATTTATTTATTTATTTATTCTTCTATCAATTGACTAGATTTTCAACTAGTCAGAAATCAAAAACTCGGTCCTTTTCAATGAGAAGTTGATCTCAGAAAGTTGAAATGTGAACATGTGATCTGTTAAACAAAAAAGATGAATAGCATCGCTCCATCAAAGCTGTTGTATTTTGTAGTGGTGTTATAGAATAAGCATGGATTAAACTAAAATTTTAGGTTTCTCCATGTGATGATAGATGGAAGCTTGAGCACAGTGGAAACATTGGCATCCACCGCGATTTGCGGAGTTATTCACTCAATATTTGGAGGACAGCCATTGTTGATATTGGGAGTTGCTGAGCCCACAGTCATAATGTACACTTACTTGTACAACTTCAGCAAAGGAAGGCCTGAGCTTGGAAGCAGGTTGTTTTTGGCTTGGGCTAGTTGGTATGGCAATCAGATCCCTTTTTGTTGTCAACTTTTCCCCTTCAATTTGAAATCAAAACTAAACTTTTCTTTCGCTTATGTCAGGGTATGTGTCTGGACCGCACTACTACTGTTTCTTCTTGCAATCTTCAATGCATGTACCATTATCACCCGATTCACAAGGATCGCAGGGGAACTTTTTGGCATGCTGATTGCTGTTCTTTTTTTGCAAGAGGCTGTTAAGGTGCATAGCTCTTTAAATCTTCAGGCTTTTTCCCCCAGGAGTTTATGTTAGTGAAGTAGACATGCATTGACCGTTACAAATGTTTGAATGGTAGGGATTGATCAGTGAATTCAGCGTTCCCAAAGAGGAAGATCCAAAACTGGAACAAAATCAATTCCAGTGGCTCTTCGTCAATGGGTTGCTTGCAGTCATTTTTGCCTTCGGTCTGCTTTTCACCACCCTCAAGAGCAGAAGAGCAAGATCATGGCGATATGGCACGGGATGTCTACGAGGTTTCATTGCAGACTATGGGGTTCCCCTTATGGTTGTGGTGTGGTCAGCATTGTCTTACAGTGTGCCCAAGAAAGTTCCAGAAGGAGTCCCGCGAAGGCTCTTTTGTCCCCTTCCATGGGAACCTGCATCACTGTACCATTGGACAGTAATCAAGGTAATGATTTTCTGATGGCTTAAATCTAAGCTTAATGTTTGTATCCTGTAAACAAGCCAACTATTTTAATTTGATGGAATCAAAAAAAGGATAGTTTTTATGCATCTAAAATTCTGCACGCTTTTAATTTGCAGGACATGGGGAAGGTCCCAGGGTTATATATTTTTGCAGCCTTCATTCCAGCTGTGATGATAGCAGGGCTATACTTTTTTGACCACAGTGTAGCTTCACGGATGGCACAACAGAAGGAGTTTAATCTACAAAAACCATCTGCTTTCCATTATGACATCCTATTGCTTGGTATAATGGTAAGCTTTTGGCAATTGTTACCTTGTTTCTTCCTTGTAACTTTGATGTATAGCATATTTTTTGGACTAAATTTTCTAATTTGCTTCACTGTTATCGTTTTAGACGTTGATATGTGGATTGCTCGGTCTTCCACCTTCAAATGGGGTTCTTCCACAGTCTCCCATGCACACTAAGAGTTTGGCTGTCCTTAGAAGGCGGGTAAGCTACGGTACAATGTACAAAATCAACTGTTGATCCCTAAGCAAATCACAAATTGCTCAGTTTTTTACACAACAGGAATCTTGATTTTTGCAGTTGATTCGAAAGAAGATGGTAAAGAGTGCCAAAGAATGCATTAAGCAGCAAGCAAGCAACACGGAGATATATGGAAAAATGCAAGCTGTTTTCATAGAAATGGACGCATCTCCAACTGTATGCATCCAATCTAGTCTCTCTCTTTCTCTATGTGCTTTGTACTAGTTTTTTTACCAAGCATAGAAGTTTTCTTTTTTCCAGCCTAAAGAGTTGGAGGACCTGAAGGAGGCTGTAATGCAAGTTGATGATGCGGGAGATGCAAAGGGAAAATTTGACCCCGAGAAACACATTGATGCCTATTTGCCTGTCCGGGTTAATGAGCAAAGAATGACCAATCTGCTGCAGTCTTTTCTTGTGGGATTATTGATGTGCAGTGTTTCCATGATCAAAATGATACCCACCTCAGTACTTTGGGGATACTTTGCCTACATGGCCATTGACAGTCTCCCAGGGAATCAGTTCTGGGAAAGGATTTTGTTGCTATTCATCACCCCTCATCGGCGCTACAAGTAAGTTGTCCTTACAAGAGCATAATACTTGTTTAGCAATAGGCTTTGTTTCAAACAACATTACCGTGAAGGCGAAGAGACTCCTTGGGGTCATCAGATTGCCAGTTTATCATGGAAAGAGGACGATAGGACATAACTAGATCTTATGTGTTGAATATAATTATTTATGTATCTTCTCTCCATGACATCATTGTCTTGGCCAAGCAGAGTGCTTGAAGGGTCTCATGCTTCATATGTTGAATTGGTGCCGTTCAAGTTCATAGCCTTTTTTACGATCTTCCAACTCGTATACTTTTTGATCTGTTTCGGGGTGACGTGGATTCCTATAGCCGGAATATTGTTCCCATTGCCATTCTTTGTTCTTATACCCATAAGAGAGCACCTGCTTCCCAAGCTCTTCCAGCCCAACCATCTTCAGGAACTTGATGCTACTGAATACGAGGAAATCTCCGGTGCTCCACAACGTATCCAAAGTATCTCCGTCAAGGTACATCTCTTGGTCCTAAGCTAATGAATTTTAACATGTTATTATTTGTTTTTTGTTTGGACAGTTCTTTGGAAGGGTACAAGAAAAAAAATATATTGTCTTCGTATTGCACAATTATAAACCATCAGATTTTTAGACTTGCGTACTATATGATTTTAAAATGATTTGATGTTAGAATACCTACCATAGAAGTTCCCATGTAAATTTGATTACAATTACAATTGTGTTTTGTTTATGTTTATGTTTATGCTTCTTGGATATGTGTAAGCAGGGAAGAGAACCACCTGATTCCGGAAGCGAGGAAAGCACAGAAGATTTCTACGATGCAGAAATACTAGATGAAATCACAACGAATAGAGGGGAGTTCAAGCTTAGAACCGTAAGCTTCAATGAAGAGAGGTTCTTGCAGGTAAAACATAGCAAATTCAATCTCATTGATTGTTTCTTGAAACGTTATTAATAAAGTAACTAGTTCAAGGAATGTTAATTGAAGATGTATTACAAAAAATAAACATGTTGTTCAGGTTTATCCAGAAGATGCTATCGGAAAATGATGAGACAACGCTGATTAGGGTGTAGATTGAGCTCGTTGCGGAAAAAATTTGAGGATGGTTATTGTGCATGCATCTGAACCTCGAAAGAGAGCAGGGCGGTCGAGGAGTGTCGCTTTCCTTTGTGTAGGAACAGAGAAACGAGATAAAGAAGACATACATTTGGAAACGAGGAAGACGTAGACGACGGATGAATAAAACATTGGGGATATGTGAAGACATTGGGGATGAATCATGAAAACTTGATATTTCATTTTTTACGCAAATTTTGAGGAAGGATGTTGTAGATTTTTTTTTTTTTAATTCTTTTTCTCCTGGTTGAAAGATAAGGACTTAGAATAAAACATTTTTTCTTGCCTTTTTCCTATTTCCTTCTTCTGTTTTCGGTTTTTGAATCCTATACGAGCTTGTATTGACAGTTTTGTTTGGCTTTGCGTTGGTAAAATTCAGCGCTTCAAGTTTTCATGCAGGTCGTAGGAAAAACACGTTGCTCAACCAAATTTGAACTAGTTTCTTAACATAACAATATAATTAAGAAGACGTACTTCTCCTAAATACGACGTTCTGTTTCATGCACAAAATCTCACTGTCGTATCTTAAGAGATACCACATCTCGTGGTGCAAAGTTCGTAGGGTGTTTCGCATGATAGTGGGAACCATTAGTTAGAACCGTTTTAATTGTAGCATGTAAGAGCTTATATTTTAGCAATTTTTTTTTTTGACTGTAGTGTATAAAAGGTTTATACTATTCATACTTGAGAAAATGCTGTAGACTCTCCTATGCCAAACATGTTTCGATGTCGTTTGTCTTTTGAACCTAAATATGTGTTTCAATTCAACGCACGACACGTCGTAAAGTATTCATTTTTGGTCCTTCCCCGAAAACGACGAATCAATTGTTGTTTAGAGCTCTTAATACCAAGGTTTAAGAAAAAGGGAACTCTTTCCTGTCGTCGGAGCACTGAAGTATATGTCATTCACAGGTAAAACACATGACGCTTGTAGTTTAGAAGCTTTCATTCAATAAAAACGACTTGTAGTTTATTTTAAAAGACAGCATAAAGTACGTCGTTTGTATTCCACTTTTTTCCAGCATTTCACAGAAACGAAAAGACGCGTCTCTCTTCCAAGTCTAGAATTATGGGGTAGCTCTATTGCCTCTCCCATTTCCTCTACTTGTCTACTTGTACATTTTTTTGTTTTCAAAATTTTATTACCATTGAATTATTCGTTAAAAAAATTAGTATTAAGAACAATATGCCACCCTCTCTTTAAACTGCTCGCTCCTTTTGGAATTCTTTATCACCATGGCAAATGCTTGAAATGGACACTTTCTTAACTACCACTGTTGGGGAAGTAATAAAACTTCTTAACTTTTTTTTTTGGGTTGAATTGAATTTTATATTTTTTGGTTGAATAACTTTTGAGCTCTCTGCTGCTTCTGTAAGTTGGCAAAAAGCATTGTCTGTTTGAAAAAGAGCAAAGCTTTTTTTTTTTTTTTTTTTTCTTTTTGCTATGTGAGAATTTTCATTCGCACCAAGAGAGCCAGAGGCTTACAAAACCAAACAGACAGAACAGAAAACAAACCAGCCAAAAGGCGCGAGCACCAAACAAACTAGATAACACAAAAGCGAACAAGACAACAAAGAGACAAGCAAAAGACTTGAGAAAGCTGCAGTCCTTGTGTGTGTTCTTTAGTGGCCGCGGGCGTAGATCTTTATCACTGGAGAGACTCTTGACTGCTATAAGGGAGTCACTTTCACAAATAACAGCTAGAGCCCCCATATGGCAAGCAGCCACCAAGCCAAGACGGATAGCTAGAGCTTCTGCTGCAAGGGGATCATTATGGAGGGCTCGCTCATTGCCTGTAGAAATTATCCTCCATGATGGTCTCTGACAATAAAAGCAATCACAAAGTCATTGTTTGAAACAGCAGCATCCGAATTAATCTTCAACCATCTGGGTGGGGGCAGAGGCCAAGCTTCTTGAGTCCATCGGGACACATCTGAGTTGCTGAGAGCACACTAGTATGATTGAGCTTGGGCTGAGATTCTACGATAGACTTCCAAAACGTTGGAAGGCTTATGAAGGTAGACTAGATCATTTCTTGATTTCCAAATTAACTCCAAAGCACTCCAAGTGAAAAGAAGAGGTCTTCAAGAGGTGGTGGCTTGGGCTGCCAAGAAAGGAAATCCTTTAGAGTAGTGCAACCTAGAGCCTCCGTTCTAACACAGGCTTGACATAAACTAAATTGGTTTTGTGTACCACCTGCTAAACAAAAAACAAGCGAGTGGAAACTTCCTCTCCTCCTCGCCACAAAGAGGGCGCACCTTCTTCCCCATACCTTCTAACCTCTTGAAGATAACCCCCTGGACTGGAACAATATCCGTCCACCAAAGCAACTCATATCTGCTGTGGAGCTTAGTTCCCCACCGCCGTTTCCAAACCCGACCAAGCATGAAACTGTCCCTGCATGTCTTCCTAGTAGCAATGGCATATGCAGTCTCCACTGTGAACCTGCCATTCTTAAAAGGCGTCCAAAGCCACATGTCTGCTGATGGCTGGAGAGGAAGTTGGATTCGAAGAATTTTCCTAGCCTCCTCCGGGCAGAAGCACTCCTCCACTCTTTCTGCAATCCACCCTTGAGGACCATTTATGAAGCTTAAGACATTGTAATATCCCAAGGCTTGGGAGTATATCGGCTGGGGCCTAGAGTTGGCACAATTTGGGACCCACGGGTCCGTCTAGATGTTAATGGAGGTTCCTTCCCCACAAACTTACAAGCGCCCTGTAGAACAATATCCCTAACCTTTAAAACGTCCTTCTAGAACCGAGAGTCCGCAGACTTACATTCTGCAGTATGAAAGGATCTGCCTCTAAAGTGCTTCTCTTTTACCACTTTTGACCACAAGCTGTCCTCTCTGCAGAGAAGAGCCGAGCCCTACTTAGCCACGACAGCCTTGTCGAGATTCCCCAGACGTTGCAACCCGAGACCACCTTCACCTTTTGGGGAACAAATAGAGTCCCAGGATAGTAAGCACATCTTCCTGCCACCACTGTTCGACATTCCCCTCCAGAAGGATCGCAGCAGCCCTTCTAGCTTAGAGCAGGTTGACATTGGAAGTATTGAGGTCTGCAAGCTATAAACTGGAATTGCTTGACCTACACTCTTCGTCAAGACAAGCCGACCCGCCTTCGAGAGAAGCTTTTGCTTCCAACCCGGACACCCTTCCTGCACTCTTTTCACAAGAAACGCCCAATATTTAGCACTACATCTATTTAGGACTAAAGGCAGGCCCAAGTGCACCGTGTTCTCACGAACTCTTTTGTACCAGAGGACCTCGTTTACTGCCATAGCCAATTTGCGACAAAGAGTTTTGCTCAAGTACACCATTGACATGCTCTCATTATCTTTCTGACCAGACCAACTACAATATAGCTCAACACACTTTTTCACCTCCCTCGCCACCTTCTTTGAGGCTGCGGCAAACAACACCAAATCGTCTGCAAACAAAGCTTCTAATAATAAAATCCTTGCTTTGTTCTGGCTGTCATATATCTCTGGTGGAGCTAACATGTCAAAGAAAAAAAATCTCCTTTATAGTTGGCGAAATGGCCAGGATCCTAGTTGTCATAGTTGATGGAATAACAAAATGACGAATCAAAATATTACATCTGGATCAATTTTCAGGGATAAATAGAACATGAAATGATTTTACAATATTCGAGTAAGGAGATGGTTGAAATGGCTAGAACGAAAGCAGGGTCCAATGGGTCAGACAACAGAGGAAATAATATTTGTGTGGCATATTTAAAAGAGTAAAATTGAAATATAAATAGGGTGTTTAAGGTGTGGTTCCATTATTTCAACTTTAAACAATATACAGCTATTACATGCTATAGTGTAAAGCAAAATTTGTTACAGTATAAAACTCTCACATACTACTATAGTGTACGGTTCCAATCACACAGTTTCAACTCCTCCCCCAAATACTAGAAAAATTTTTAAAAATATTTTTTAATATTGCACCATTACATTAGTGATTAGTGAATAATTATCACATTTTATACTAGACTT
Source organism: Artocarpus hirsutus (assembly GCA_946598075.1). NCBI lineage: Eukaryota > Viridiplantae > Streptophyta > Magnoliopsida > Rosales > Moraceae > Artocarpus > Artocarpus hirsutus. Next base: position 95,607 of record CAMOHE010049163.1, read on the forward strand.
CGTCGTAATTATTAAAATGATTTTATTTTTCCTATATTTTAATATGACTAGTGAGATTATACTATATTCTAATCCTTCCTATTACTTCCAAATCAACATCTCTATAAGTAGACGTGGAACAAACAAAAAAAAAAAATCAAAATTGTGTTATCGTATAATACTTTATTTTGAGTGCTATTTCCAAACTCGCATCATATTTTATGAAACAAATATTAGATGCATGGTACGTATTCTTAAGCATTTCATCAAATCTTTTGGTCATTTGCTTGATTCTTTTTGTCATCTCGCAGACGGCCTAACCTTAATTGATAGAATCTCAAGTTCTTTTGTTTTGCAAGTGTTAGGATAATGTTAAGAAAGAAGAAAACTCTAGACACTCTTGAGAGAATGTTAGTACAAATATATTGCTGCACACGATCATCGTATACATTGTTATACTCCTGTACAAAATAGAATCAAAAGCCAAATGTTAGTGATTCTCCCCTAAACAATATTGTTGCCATCTGTACCATCAGTAACAAGAACAAGATGGTCGCCATCTCTAACAAGTTCAATATCTTCGATTTCGGCTCCTTCTTTAGTCAAGACTTTGGAGGCACACAATCCAAATTTTTTGGCACCAACATCAAGTAGCTCAGAGAGTGATGCCGGCAAAAGAACAAGCTTTGCACCAACTTCACCTCTCTCTGGGAAGCTAACTACTACTCTTGATGGATAGTGATTCGTCGTCCGGCTGCCCGAGAAATTGCCTCTTCCTCCAATAAGCACTCTCTCTTCTGCATGATTTTCATTAAGCACAGTGTCGACATAAGTCTGACGATGGTGATTTTAAGAGATCAACATTTTAACACATTGCCAGGTTGATTATGCAAATGTGTCGTAACTAAGTGCATTTTGTCACGTGATATTTTATGTCCAAGAGTTGATATGTGAATGAACAATAGTAAAAGACATTATTAGTTATGAACAGTATTCAATAACAAGGAGACAGGTGGGTCCACTCTCTACTAATCGTGCATTTTTCTACGTGAATTTGTGATTAGTTAAAAATCGTAACATGACCACAAATTGGATACATAGCGTTGCTCGTATTGTGAAAAATCCGCTTACCAATATTTGCAGCGGACATCATCCCGAAAAGTGAATTGCCGTAGTTGCAGGCCTTTCTTCTGGTGCTCTTACCAACAGAGCCATCCTGAGAACACGAAGACATGGCAGGTTCGCTCTTGAACTTTGGGAGATTCGGGCTCATCCTTTGATCCTTCTGGACGGGAACAAAAGGCGATGTTTTAGTATCTGGGAACCTCATGAAGAGTTCTTTTATCTCTTCATGGCCCTGATGATCCGCCAAGTCCCTAGGGGTCCATCCATGGATGTCTGGTCTATCAACGTCGGCTCCTTGCTCCAACAGGAACCCGACCATTTCTTCATTTCCTTCAGACACCGCAGCATGAAGCGCCGTGGTGCCATCATTCTTGGGCATCGTCACGTCGTAGCCATAGCTGGCAATGTCCTTGAGCAATTCTAGGTTGTTTTGCTCGACTAAAGTGCAGGCAAAATGGCCTAATTCCGAGCCAGTTATCTCTGCACCATTATCTAAGAGAAGTTTGATAATGGATTCATGCTTTCCTAGTATTGCTTCCCCTAGGGGAACGTTTCCCGCTAAATCTGTGCATGGAAACTACGTTAAATAAAAAGAAATTTCTGCTTGTGGAAAATACAACGAAGAGATGGACTTAGATAGTTGAGAACAAAAGTTAATCTCAAAATATACGAAGTAGGGTTAATTTTATAAATAGTCCCTAAATTTTATCCTGAATCACACTTTTATAACTTTTAAAAAAGTCACAAATTTTGACCTTGATGTATTAATTTGTTTCAATTTTAGCTATTTTTAAGCGGTTAGATTTTAAAAAGAGGATGAAATATGCATGTAATATTGGCAGAAAATAATACTCTGCTGACAAAACACCAAATATAGATGTGTTGCTTATAGAAAATAAGACACTGACAACTGAAGATCATTCATATTTAGCCTTATTTTTGACCTCTAATTAACAGCAGGTCTAAAACTGAAACAACCTGATAGATTGGGATTAAGCTTGTGACAGTTTAAAAGTTAAAGACTAAAGTGGAAATAGAGGTAAGACTTAGAAGATCATTTATAAGATTAATCCTATTAAGTGATACAAGGAAAACAATACCGTACCTTTGATATTAGGATTCCCTCCATACTGGAGAAGCAGAGCTACACAAGCCTCGTCTCCATTAGCCACTGCAATATGCTGTGCAATGAAAAGAGAGGCAAAGCGACGGGGAACAAGTCTTAGTTGCAAAAAAAAAAAAAAGGAGTAAAAAAATGCTTAATTGAGCATCTACCATTGCCGTCCGTCCGTTGACATCAGTTTCATTTGGATCAGAACCGTGGTTGAGCAACCGATACAACAACGAATCGTCACCTCTCGTCGCAGCAAAACATAAACTAAGAGGCAAATCCATTCTTCCCCGAGCCAACATGTTCTCTATGTCCGTCAGAATTTCTTCCATCAGTGGATCCTTCACTTCTTTCAGATGCTGCATTGAGAAATTCACAGAAGATTGTTCGTATTTTTCATTGTTTGTATTTTTCACAGAAGAAATTCAAAAAAAAATGTGAATGAGAACGGTCATATTTTTCACATTAAAAGGATACACAAGTTTGTTGGTGTCGAAAAATTGTAGAGTACCTGAAGAAGATTGTTCATGATAATTGTCCCATCTCCAACATTGGCCTGAACAGTATTTAGAAACGTCGTGCGGTTGAGTCTCAGAAGCTGGCTCAACCGTTTGGTCCGAACCGTAAATGGCTGCGGCCTGTAGCAGAGCACGCCAATCTCGCCAACGATTTCCCCTGTCTTTGCCTCACCAACAACCTGAAGAATACATCCATTTGGAACCACATTGTTCATTGCAAGTTCAAGAAGAAAACAAAAACTGAACACATCAAGATGTCTAATATGACTCCACTTGCCTGTTCTATTCCATTCCCTAATCTGATAAGATCCTGCGAAGTAATTTTAAGCACGAAAGCTATAATTAGCCCCACGTTAAAACATAAACAAAGAAAAGATAAAATAGTGTTTCCAAGAGAGCAATGAGAAAACTAGAGCTTCAGTATAAGAGTTACGTCAACTTGCCACCATAAAATGTCACTTTAAAAGGAGAAATAAGTATAAGGTACAATCTACTCTTGAAATGTCAATCTTTCTTAGTCTCTCTCTCTGTTTTTTTTCTCTCTTAACTAACAACGGTTGCTTTACAAATCCCTTAAATATGACGAGAATTAGGTCGAACCACGCTCGTTAAAAAAAGTGTACAACAGTAAAAGTTTTAGGGGAAACTAGGATGCGACATGGGGTTCATAGCTCTTACCACTGCACCAGTAACCAATATATACATCTCTGTTGGTGCCTCGTTCTGCAAAATTACCTCCTCTTTGGGAGGAATGTACTCTGCTCTCATCTCCGAGACCTTCGAAATCGAAAACAAAAAAGCGTGAGTTTTTTCACCAGGGCAATAACATGTGTAAAGAAATTTCAAGCCATTGTACATGGTATAAGTTACCAGTTGGAAAAGCAAGTCGTTTGATACTCCACGGAACAAGTAGACATTGTCAATGAGTGAGTAGAAAAGAAAGTGGGAGATGCTAGATCGAATGGCTTTAGGGAGGGCATCAAGAGTCTCTTGCTGTTGCAAACCTTCCGAATCGGTTCTGTATTTTAAGCACAAATGAGCAAGCATCTGCTCTTGCAAGCGTTCTGGTAGTTGGTTCCTTTGAGCAAAACCTGTGGCTGCTCGGATAGTGTCTCTCTGCAGTTCCACAAACAAGCCCAAGAAAAATATTATAAATCTCATTATGCATCATTTTATATGCCTAAATAATAAATTTTGTAACACATAGACAATCCAAACATAAAAGCTATGTTCATGAACAAAAAATGGGCAAGGATTAGTAGAGAAAATATTTGCTCACAAATTGCCTTGTACGAGCAGTTCCATGGACAACCAAGTTGGTCATATTTCCAATCAGGTAGGCTTGCAGGCCAAGAATGAAGAGCATGTAGAAGATGTCGAATAGCATTTCCCCCGAATTTACAGGATGGAGATCACCATAGCCTATGCTTGTGAGTGTGACTATGGACCAGTACATTGAGGTCACGTACCGAACCCACAAACTCTGCTCGCGGAAGTTCTCCATGGATGTTCCAATCCATGTCCTTGCTGGATCGCGATAATGTGCTGCCACAAAATAAAAGATGCAGCCAGCAAAATGAACTGTAAAGAGAGTGACCTACAAGCATAGGAAAAAATTATTAAAAAACATTGACTACGGAAGAACATTATGAGACCGTGAAGTATTTGTCCAAGAACTCACAGAAATAAGCTTCAAGTATCGAACCCAAAAGTAGCTATACCTCCTGTCCTTTTCCAGTCTGAAAAAACAAGATTAAAGAGAATTTTGAATTCGTTTATGACATACAAAACAACATCAAGGTCGATAATTAGGCTTCACAACTTTTAAATCAAATGAAATCACAAATGAAAGGAAGACTCTAGAAAGTTTGTACTTGGCAAACATGGCACTGACTCTTCGGAGGCGCCAAAGACGGAGCATGTTGAAGTATCCATAAGTTTTGAGATCAGGAGGCAATATGGCCCTGGCAACTTCTAAGGGGATTGTGGAGACAACGTCGAGGACCAACCAGGTCCTGGCATACCTTTTAGCAATTAGCTGTGGATTGTCAACTAGGAGATAAGTGGTCTTGTCTAGGTATGCGACGAAAAACGTCAGGACGATGTCGATGGCGAAAAATGCGTTCACAACATTGTCAATCACACCCAAAGCTCCTCTTGACCTGTCTAGGAACCCAAATTCAAAGGGGGACGCCCAAGCCGTGTAGTAAACTAGCAGTACCAAAAATGCCTGCCAAATTCTGCAACCCAAAAAAAAATTGAATTAATTCAGTTCAGAAAAATATTGGTGAGAATTTTTCCTGCATGGTTGTCTAGCAAGGGACGTGTTGCGTGATGTGCCTTTTGCGAATGATTCAAAAAAATAATAACCCGAATTAGCCAACTATTGTCCAAGAGGACATTAGATTATTAAAATTAAAATGGAAGTGGTTCATTACGTGAAGCATTGTGTTAAACATAAACGAAAACAATGCATTTTGCGCATGTTTACGTAGAATATCTATCGAAATAAAATAATGTGTTTGGTTAATAACAATACATAAGATTGTGACACAGAAGAGAGGAACCTGTAACGGGGATTAAATGGCGAGACGATGAAACGGCAGAGCTTTCCCCGGGGATTGAGGCGGGCGGTTGCGCCGAGCGGAGGAAGGATTCCGGTGAGGCTGTACTGGCTTCCTTCGTCCCTAGGGAATTGCTCCATTTTCTGATCTCTCTCAGTTTCCTTGAGGATACATTGCAAAAAAAAAAAAAAAAAAAAAAAAAAAAAAAAAAAGGGAAAAAGGAACTCGCTTAATAATTAATTTCCCTGACTCTGTTTCTCTATGCTTTCCTCTGTTTCTTTTGATTCGAAATGTTCGATAGAATCTCTCTTTAAAACCCTTTTCTGCTTTATAGAAGCCACCATTGTTGGTGAAGCCAAAGATTGAAAGTAAAATGAAGGGAATTTTGTCTCCCTCGCATGATCTACAGCTTGTATATCTGGCATTCTCATCTGTTTTCCAAATAGACTCACTCTGTTTTTCTTTGTCTCTCCATCCCGTGTGGAGCTTTTGTTGCGCCACGTTATGTGATTGCTTTTATTTTATTCGTCCATTCCGTGTTTTCACTCCTTTTTTTTTTTTTTTTTGGCTTCTCAAGTATGCATTTTAAAACTATTAAATCTAATTAAAATTATTTTAAAAAAAATAAATAACAAACATTAATGTGTCATTTTTATAGTTTTAGACTAATTTAAACTATGAAAACGGTTCAAATTAACATTTATAGAGTAATAATTGATTTCAATTCAAACCATTTTAAACTGGCTAAAACACTTATAATTATTTTTCAAACATCTTAAGTTTAATGTAATGTTTTATTCTCATTTTAAACATTTATATTTCAAATGTTAATTAAAAACCATTATTTAAATCATATAATTTAAACTTACAATTCAAATCATAAATCACTAAGCTGATAGGGGTGGCAATAATCGTGTTCATGTTGGCACGTTTACAGCACGGCACGTTTAGCCCGAACACGAACACGATACGATTAATAAAAGTGCCAGAAATGCCAACACGAACACGACACGCCTATGGCACCCGTAACACGGCACGACACGATTATTAAACGTGCCGTGACGGGTTGACATGATAACAATACGTATATGACACGTTAATGACCCAATTAACTAAAAATTAAAAAAATTTAAAAAAAATTTTAAAAAAAAACTAATAAAGAAAATTAATAAAAACACAATATCTAATTAATACTAACCTACTATAAATATTTCAAATATTTTTATTTTTAAGTTTAAATGTGTTATAAACAGGCAGGTTATGTCGTGTCATGTCAATACGTTTACGGCCCGTTTAATTAAATGTGTTAAGGCGTATTTAGCGTGTTAGCACGAATCCAGCCCGTTTATTTTCGTGTTATTCGTGCCAATCCATTTATGGCACAATTAATAAACCTACGGTCCAAACCTGTTTATCTCGTGTCGTTTTCGTATCGTGTCATCGTGTCGTGTCTAAATTACCAGCCCTACCAAGGAACATCATGCTAAACTCACACAACAATTGACCTCCTAGCATTTTTTTCGGTTCCCACAGTAACATTGCCTTTTGGAAAATAGAAAAAGAAAAAGAAACTGCTGGTACCCTGTCCTTCCAAATATGCGTATTGTTTTTTAAAATACCGAAATTGGGTTAAGTTTGGAACGACCATTTTTATGCTTGTTTTCGTTCTTTAATTCGTAATAAAGAGTAATATAGACCATAGTGGTGTACCAGCTTTGAGGATTCTTTCTAAAGAAAAATAATTGTGTCGCGCTAACCTTTTCCACTGATTTCTTTCTTCCGGTTATTATTGCCTTTTTGAAGATTTGAGTGATGGTACCTATTTTACTTTTTTTGCCCTTGAGAACGATTTTTTCTTTTTTTTTAGACTTGTACGCAAAGAAAAGAGGCATCTGGTACAGTAAAAATAGCATGTGGTCGTGTTATACAAATATTGGTTTAGGCCTTGGATGATGACTAAACAGTCCGTTCGATTCATAAATTTGAATAAAAATCTTGAATAAAGATTTAAATTTTTATGAGAAAAAATGTTATAATAAAATGATTCGAACCGTGATTCGAACCACGAACCAAACGGTCTCTAAGTGATAAGAAATATTTGCACTGTTAAACATTTTTTTTGTTGGAGTCAACTGCACTGCACTATTGTGTCTCGAACTATTTGTTTTTAGTATAGTATATTTTGAATTTTTAAGCTTAAGAAAATACATTTTAAACTTTAAAACCATTGACAGTTGAAGTCCAATAGCTACTTTTAACTTTTGTATGGCACTATTTACACATGTCAAACTTCAATTTTTTTTCTTAAATTGACAAACTCTACATTTAACAAAACTTATTTGCGAATCTCGTGACTAAAATCGTTCATGTCTTTTAACTCACGTTAACTAATAATTTTAAAATTCATGGCATATTTTGCTAAAATTAAAAGTTAATGATGCATTATGCAAAACCTAATAGTTTAGGAAAAACAGTGCAATTAATTCTTTTGTTGTTTTTTCAATGAACAATAAAATAAAAGTTATAAAAAATTAAAAAGACAACTCAAATCTTGATGATGTAGATCATTTTTTCGAATGTATAACGTATGATAAACTATTTGCACAAAAATGGTACTGTCACAATTTAAAAGGAAAAGAAAAAAACTAATGTTTTGAACCGCATTAAAATCTGATTTGATTTGGTTTGATTTGCACAGTTAAAGTATTATATGTAATCGTATGTTATCAAAAAAATGCTTCGCTTTCGTCTCATGTTACATTAAAAAAATAATAATAACAAATAATAAACCCTCAATAATCACGTGCGCTTAATGTTAAAAACAAAAATATTTTTATTTATTTCTTATTTTGGATAGAGCCCAATTATACAACGTATGATTAATGTTTCACAAAGTCCCTCTCTCAATCTAGATAAAACTACAATTTAAATTCAAACTAGCTAACAAAATATTTTTTCGAATTTTTTTCTTCCATACGAGTGAACATTTTTAGACTCCAAACTCACTCAAACTTCTATGCCGCTAGACCAAACATTCATTAGAATTTGAATTTAGAGGTTGGCAGCAATGTTAACTCTTTTTTTTCTTTTTTTTTTTTCTTTTTTTTTTGCTCAAAGAATGAATATAAATACTCGTTGTTTGGACTCAACCTGACTCAAACCAAATAGCAATATAGATGCTAGAAAACAAAAATAATTTACTTGGAAAATAATGTGAGGTCATTTGAAAAGCAAGTTTGCATCAAGTATAAATATATTTAAGAATTAATTACAAAATAGTTAATTTTTATATGCATTTATAATTACTTTTTTTTTTTCTAAAACCAATGCCCGGCAAACATAGATTTAATGATTAGTAAAATGACATTTAACTGTAAGTGCTAAGAGCTATATGCGCTTAATATATTTTAATACAACATAAAATAGAAGTGGACATATCACTTGATTAAAAATTGGCCCATGATATACATTTGGTTTTGGCCAGATATATTAGGGTAAATTTGAAAAAAGGGTTTAAAAAATTTGAAATTAAGTAAATGATTTCTTTTTTTTTTTCACTAAAAAAAGGCTTTTTCTAAACACCGAAGCTGCCCCAGTTTTTTTCAGAAAAAAGAAAAAAAGAACTATATTGAAGAGAGGAACCTAACCAGGGTAGAAACAAAAAAAAAAACTGAAACTATTTTGATGTCCAAAAAGCTAGTTTTTTTATGCCAAAAAACCAAAAAAAAAAAAAAGAGGTCATTGACTAAATAAAATTTTTTAAAAAGTCATTTTTAAAAAAGCTCCGATATATTACTATGTGATGAGCATAGTATATACAGAATGTGTTTTGGGTCCTTGGGACTATTCTTATCTCCTCTCTAGTTTATGTAATGAATTCTTGAGATACAAAAGTCCTAGAAGCATCCAAACTAGGAAGGACTCAGCAAGCTCCCAAACCAGTGGAACACATGAAGCAACCCAACTAGGCAGGACCGGTGCTATAATAGAGCTTCTTTTACAGATTGCACCACGACATCAATAGCCAGAGGTATGTTCTGATCACACGCTTCTATTTTTGATGTATTTGGTTTGTGCGTATTTAGATCAAATATTAAGTCTAACATTAAATAGTAAAAAACGATATTAAAAATTTGAAGTTTAGTATAAAAATTATGAAATCAATATAAAATGAGTAATTGTGTTAAATGGAACACTCTCACTTTTTTTTTTATATAAATTTAACATTGACGTTGGTGTTGAAAACTATTGGAATTTAAAAACAAGTAACACTTTCCAATTTATTTAAATGGATAGATCAAATTCTCAAAATTTGAAAAAAAATATAAATCAATTATTTTCCAAAATTGAAATGTAGGATGTTAAATAAAAAAAAAATCAGGAACAAACCAACAAGGTGATTAGAGCTGTCCTTGTATTAGGGTTTGAAATGAGATCAGTTTAGTGGAATCTTTAAATTCAATCTCCCATGTATTGTGTGTCACGTTTGCACCAGCTGAAAAGCCAGAAATCAGACTCATCGTCAGTTATTCAATTTTCGGTAGATGCACTAATATGCTATGCTAATCGTCAGTTCATCAATCTTGAAGCACCCAGAACTAAAAGTAATGAACATTGCACTTTATTAAATTCTGACAACGTATTAGCCCAATTATGCAGTGTCAATATGCAATCTTATAGCCCCTCTATAACTAGAAAGTTTCAATCGAAAATATTATAGCAACTCAAATTTCATATGAAAAAATACAATAACAAAATTGGTTTGAACTAAAATAAGTTGGACCGAATTGTGATTTCAAACGGACGGCTAAATACTTGCTAATCTCTTTGGCTATGCTCAAAGGCAATAGAATGATAGAAACAATAAAAATAAAAATAAAATAATAAAAGTGGAGTTACTGGTAAAACCATTGTCATTATTCTGTATTGATATGATTACTCGTATATCTTGTTTTCCGCGACAATAGAAATTATTCTCTCTGCCTGTGGAAAAGTTGTTTTGAACCCAAGATCGTTTTAACTTGATTGGAATCTCTAATTCCAAGTAGCTAAGTTTACCCTTAATTCCTCATCATACTGTTCCCTCTTTATTACTCATCCTTCTTTTTTTCCCCTCTTTTGAAAAACTTAACGTGAATTGGTTTTAAACAAAACACTAATGTTTGGTGGACAGCATTAGAGGATTGCAACCGTTGTGTTGTATTAATTTGCATTAATACTATGTTTAGTCAGGTCATTATATTGTGTAAGCTAGTTTGAAATTAGAGATGTAAAAATGGGCCTAGGCCAGCCCAGGCCCATCCTGATACAATTACGGGCCAAGCTAGCACGAGCAGTCATTGTTCAAGGTACAGTCCAACCCATAAATATTAGTGAGCTGGGTTGGGCCAACATATATCGGCCCATGGGCTGACCCAGCACGACCCATGAAAAATCATGGGCCAGACTAGGATTGGGGTCGAGCAGGCTGGACCGGCATGTCTAAGCCCACAATGAGCCGACCCATCCCGGCCCATATAAGGCACATATAGGCCCATAATAAGCTAGCCCATCAAAGACCTATTGTGGCTTAATTTTATTTGAATATATATATATATATATATATATATATATATTCTATGTTCATTCACAGGTGAACATAACTGAGTATGACTTTCTCCAACAGAAGACCTCACACATTCACGGTTGATGACTTTGAAATTTTAGATATTTTTTATACTCTCACTGAGAACAATACATTATAATTATGAACAATATTTTTTTTTTACATTTTTTTAGTAATTTCGTGAACATCTTATATATAATTATCATGATTGTACTCTTTTTTTCTTACCAAAGTTTTGTCTCACTGGTTTTTTCTTGGAAAGGTTTTTAATAAGGTAATCGTAAATAAAATATCCATTTTCATATTTCTATTAACTATTTAAACTTTTATATTTGTTAACTTATTTAAAAATTTAAAAATCAAAAATCAAAAATTACATACTTAGATTGACTGGGTCAGTTAAGCCCACAATGGGCCAAGATAGACATACTCATTCTAACTCATAGATAGGCTCGAATGGGCTAACCCATTCGAGGCTCACGGCAAGACACGACCTGGCCCATGGTATGGTCTGAGTCGAGATAATTCTTATATGGGTCGGCTGGCCCTACTCGGCTCACAAAATTGGTAAGTGGGGTTAGTCCGGCCCATGTGAGCCAAAACAGAACAGACCAAGCTGGCTCGTTCTTGCTTCTCCACATTAAATTAGTACAACTCATGCTCCATTATTTAATGCCATGCATTTTTTATGCATTATATCGTATTGTATTGTATTTTTTTTCTTTTTCCTTTCTAATCTCTTTTATCTTTAGGCCTTTGTCACCTAATATCCCTCTAAGTTGAGATTGAGGTCTCAAAGAGGGTCCGTTTCGGGTAAGTTATGGGCGTAGTTTGGTTTGGGTTGGGTCATGATCAATTTTGGGCCAAACTAGCCCGAGATTGAAGTCACGGAGGGGAAAGAAATTAGGCGGCACCAGACCTAAGCAATTTCCTTCAAGAAACACTATATATCCACTAAATACAATACAATGTTATAAGTACCAGACATTGCATTAAATTATTGATATTTTTAATATTTAACGAGACCAAATGTCATATTATAATATGATGATACAATACAATACCGTACCGTACAATGTAATACATTTTTTTTTTAATAAGGAATGTAATATATCTTCTACAATAGAATACCATAGAAGCAAACATATGAATGATTAGAGATAGCTAAAGCTAGTACAGATATCATCTCTAAATTTTTTTTTTCAATATTTTTTTTTAAGGGTAGGCAATTTCTCAAGTTGGACAAAGTAACCTGGAATATTGATCTTGTCACCCCATCATGGACCACATACGATACTTGTTTCCTTTGCTTTTTAAATTTGAAACAACTTACTTTTATCTTTTTCTCACCTTTAGGGGTATTAAGGTGAACTGGTGAAAGCCTACGCAAGAGGATTTTTTGGTTGAAAGGCTATGATATTGAAACCCCACAACCCTTTTTTTTTTTTTCCTTTTTCTTTTTCTTTTTTTTATTTTTTTCCCTCTTGAAACCCTTTTTTTCTTATATATGAATATTACTACCACTATTATAGAACATGCAATTATATCTTATAGATCAACAATCTTGGATGGGAACCAATTGAAGTTTGCCTCCATAAGTAACTGGGAGCTGGCTCTCATCAATTTCATTTAGCAGAGTGGATTTCAGGTTTTTGTTCTCCACAAACATTATCTGTCAAGATGAATTCGTTAATTACATGGAAAAAAAAGGTTACGTAAAGTTTGGAAGATCATAGACATTCACATTAATTTTGTGCTTTTTTTTTTTTTGGTTTCTTAAGAGCTTAGTTTTCATAGTATTGCCAACATTTATAATCATTGTTTAAGTAAAATGTTTCAGTAACTTTTTTTTTTCTATTAATTACCTTCTTTTTGGTATTGTTGTCGATAAGGGGGTAAATAATCTTCCAAGCAGCCATGAATATGTAAGGCACGTGCACCATAAATACCTTGCCAAGTCTTTCTGGGTAGCAATCCTGTCCCAAAAGAAAAAAAAATAACAACAACAATAATAATAATAAAGAAAGAGAGAAAAAAATCCAAAAAATACCCGAGTTTTAACTAAATACCATGTTTGTTTCGATAATCCGAAAAGTATCCCTATTGTTTTTAAACTATCTCAAAATTATTCCCTAGTAGAATGCTTAGTATGGACATACAGGAAATTATACGTTTGCTTATATAAAGATGTAAGCATACATTTCAATTGTATTTGTCAATTTGAATTATAGTGATCAAAGAACTAGGTAAATATAAATTAGCAGCTAAAACATATTGTTAATCATCAAGTGCAGTTGAAGAACAAACCTGCAAAATTGATAAAGCTGCTAGGTAACCGCGAATGTCACTATTAGAATATCCATATCCTTGAAGATCGCCAATGACTACAAACTTTTCCTGGCCTCTTGGCATTCTGAGAATCATCAGAATATTATATACATAACTAACCTTTCTTAAAGAAAATTCGATTCGGGTTAACACTTATCAATTTGATGCTTCTAATTAAAAACATTCCCATCATTATTTCCAACTTAAAAAAAAAAAAAAAGTGAAGGTGAAGGCGATAGAAAATTACCAATATGATTTTCATGAATAATGCAATTTTAAGTTCAAAAGAAACTGGAGACTCATTTTGCATTGAAAAGGAAATTATTGGTGGAGATTCTTTCCTGAATTATGTAGGGCATGATATTCTTATAGTGTGAGGGCAAAATGGTTTTTTATTAACTTAATTACAGCCTAATTCATAAGAGCAATGACATTGAAATTAAAGGTTTAAATGTGAAGGGTGCGAGTGTAGCTATTTAAAATATAGAGGTTTTTTTTTTTAGGGTAAATATAGAGTAACTTATACTAAAACTTGAAACTATAAAGTACAGGTGGATAACTTGAGAAAATTGTTGCCTGATTAAAGGCTGGCGCCACGGTCTCCTAAGTAGGAAGATAAGACCGTAAACAAGGCCATGTGGTCATAAAAACGTCCCAAAACAAAAGTCTCACATAAACTGTAAGAAGCAAATAAGTTGCAAGTATATATATAATATGGGTCTCCAGTCCGACATCAGACCAATCCAACACTTGTCACTTTTTCATTCGTGAATTCATGCATTCATGTAGTATTCAATTTATTCACATGTAAAACTTAATAAATATAGTCCAACACATCTAATATTGTAAATTACACTTTAACAAATTGAGTGTTGTACATGAACAAAGTTACATTCACCAACGATAACAAATTGAGTGTTGATTTGAGCCAAAACCTCTATATATATATATATATATATATATATATATATATATATATTAAAAAGTCTAGTTCAACATCCTACTGCACGATTTTTAGAGTAAATTTTACGTAAAAAATAGCATCAACATGTTGCTTGTAAATTACTCCAACAACTTAACAAAGCTAAGGACCCATCAGGGGGAAAAAAAATATGATAACAAGGAAATCTATAAAAAAAGAAAAAAACCCAACAAAGTACACATCAACATTAGGGTGAGTTACCTGGCACATATTTTGTCGAGACAGCAGACTACGAAACCTGCAAAAATTAGTAAGAACACGTCAAATGTTATCCAGTACTGCATGATCATCACAAGTACATGATCTTCCAAATCAAAATCCAAAAGTTGGATAATAAATTATTACATGAAAATCATAAATATACATTACGTGCGAATTAGAACTGATGATAAATAGGGGTAACAATTCGTTTTCACGTTTATACAAATTTGACAAACACAATTAACCTTGACACGACACATGGCATGACACGACACAATCGCAAAACAAGGTGTAACCTAAACACAAACATAAAACAAGGTGTAACATAATACGACACGACACGACACGACACATGAACAAGGTTAATAATTAAGTTGCCACAGGCTGACATGAAAAAATGGTTCATTTATTACCCAATTAACTCAACTAGTAAAGCTTAATATTGTTTACAAAAAAAATATAAAAATTATAGTCAAATGAAGCATATGATTTATGTAACTAACAAGGACACCTTCCAAATCTCTATAACAAACAAAAAAAATAATTTAATCACACAAAAAATATATGCATGTATATGTTAAACTTTTCTATGCAACTCATACGTATTATCCGTGTCAATTTTGAGTTAAGCATGTTGATTCGAAACGCATCCATTTATTATATGTATTATGCTTTTCATCTGGGAATTGACATGAATATTAAATGGTCATTCAAATCTATTTATTTTTTGTCGTTTTCGAGTCGTACTATGTTATCGTGTAAGAATTTTTTCAGTCCTAATTAGACGTGAATATTGAGATGCTGAATCTAAAGTAAAATTTTCCCTTCAACTTGGTGTTTTTTCCTCATAAGGAACCCCAAAGTGTAAAGCCCACAACGCTACAATATAAAGTAAAAATATGTTATAGTATAAAGCTCACACATGTTACGGTATGCCGTTCAAACTCTAGAGTTAAACTTTCTCCTAAACACCCTATATAAGTCCCACCCTCCGTTCTGAATAGGCCCGTAAATTCTATCTTGCCAATCCCGCTACGTAAGAACTTAATTAAGAGTAAGCCATACGTACGCTTGAATTCGTCAAGCTTGGCCTGCCGATGCCTGGCACCAAAGAGCACTGCAATGGGACGTCCTTTCTTGTCCTGGCCTTGCATGAAGAACTTGTTCTGCGCCATTTCATTGGGGACCTCCGAGGGAGAAATGGAACCATTGGGCACAAATGATCTCCTCCACCTTAAGTACTTGAGCAACATGTTTGAAGCCTTCTCAATATCTAGATTCCGTGCCCGCAGAAATCTCCGCACCGTTAAATCATCTATTTCCTGATAATATAACATAATAAAACACAGATGGGCACTTAAAAATCACTAATTTCCTTTCACAATATGTAATTAGAATCTTAAATTATTTCATCATGAGAAGTGAGTGAACATAATTACGAAATGTGGGAAAAAATTTTCAAGCAACAGAAAGGACAAGACAAATGATGAAGAACATACGATAATAATAAAAAAATAAAAAAAATAACAGAATTGGGATCTGGGAAAATGGAGAAATTAATGATAAGAATTAGAAACCTGGAAAGAAGGATCTTCACGTTGGACTAGAGCCCTCGTACTGTCGACTTTGCTTTTCTCAGTTTCATCTAAAATTTCTGAACTCAACACCATATTAGTATTCTTCATCTTCTTCTGTTCCAGATCCTCTGTTTTTGCCACTCTAATTTCCTGATTATTTATCTCCACTTTTTCACTTTCCGCGACCTTCTTGTTAGTTTCCATTCTTTTTCCTCAAAAGCCCCTTTCTTCAATACTTGCTTAATTTCCTCTTAGTACTCTCTCAGCCATCGGGGACTAGCCAACAAGTACTGCAACAGAATTCCCAAAAGAAGAAAGAGAAGAAAAAAAATGAAAAAAAAAAAAAAGAAAAAACAAAGAAAACGAAGTTGAGCCTGAATTAAATTTAGCTTAGCTGTGCCCACCTACTGAAATCCAACCAAATGTGCGATTTCTGTTTTTTTTCTTCCCTTTTTTTATGTACTTCTTTTATCTCTCTTGACAATTTTTTCTACATCCCAGCAAGCAAAAATCTGAATGGGAGGCTAATTTTTCAAAAGCCTCGGATGAGACGAAGACAAGTCTAGCTTCCAGAAAATGTTTCCGTTTTTTGACCAAAAGTCACCCAACTGAAACTAGCCCCGTCTAATACTGCGGTCGAATTGACTTATTACAAGTCATGAAGTTGACCCAAAAGCTAATTTATATTTTTTTTTATAAGATGTTTGACTAAAGGAGAGAACCATTAATATAAATAGTTTTTATTGTAATATCCAAGAGGTTTATATTGTAATATATAAAAGTTTTATACGGTTTATAATTGAGTTTGTAATGTAAATCATCCTCAACTAAGCACCCTCTTAATTTATTTTTGCTTGAATTTTGCTTGGAGTAAATTATCATTACCAATCACCATGACATATAAGCCTGAAAACTGATCATAATTAATTAAAATGTTGTCAAAATATGACCTTGCATTTGTTTTATTTATTAATTTGTCTAGGTCTGGTCCATTTTTAACGGCCAACGTCAGGCTTTTTTTTGTCCTTCAAGCACTTATAGACCTAAGTTTAGATCTGCTGGTATATTTTTTTGTCATTTTAGTTGTCTTTTATATTATTTATTTGACACGTTATTTAAATTAAACATATTAAAAACATAAATAAGACCTAAAATTAAAAATAACTAAGCAATTTACTTATGTATCAAAATTTAATCAAGAACAGTCACAAAACAAGAAAATAAGACAACAAATCTTGCTTTCATATACCTAGAATAAATCGTGTTTGCTTTGTATTAAATATGTGTTTTTATTTCCCACACCATCCATACCCCACACACACCCAACAAACAAATAATTATACAACTTTTTAATATATGCAAATCAATAATGATACAAAATAATAATGTATGGCTCCATCTATAATATTTAGAAGATTTATAAAGCTTGTTTTCCAGATTTTTTGGGAGTAGAAAAAGGGGTATATCAGAACTATAGAGTAATATTTTATGTTACATCTTAGTTTATATTTCCTATATGGTATCCATCACATGATGTCTCTTGCAGATAATGTATATTGGTCAAAAGAGCACGGCGAAATATATGAATTATATATGCTTTAGTAAGTACTCATAGAAGATATTTTGTCATTTTCTGGTTAAAAAAATAGAAAAACTATACAAGACATGATTAACTTGTAGCTTAAATGAACAATATGAAGTCAAACAAAACCTTTATTGTGATTCTTTTATTGATTTATGTGATAATAAATATTCTTTATAATATGGCTGATGAAAAACTTTTAAATATTGTTGGTTGTCGCTAGCGTTGGCACATGAATCCTGTATTATTTGCGCAACGATTTGCCCGAAGCAATTAATTGCACATGAACCAAAGTTGGTTTAAACTGTATTAGAATCTCTAGGTGGAGAAGGTGCCCCACACCACGCAACTTATGGTTTGCGGGGCTGGTGCTTGAGTGAGTTAGTGTGGTTTGGGGCAAGTTGGTCCAAGTCCGCCCTCCACCACCTCATGGATATTCCTGTTCTAGAATCTATCACTAATTAGTAATTAACTTGTGGTCTGTTTGATATCATTTTTGTTTTTTATTTTTTAAATAAAAAACAATTTTTTTTTATTTTTTTAAACAAAAAACATGTTTGGTACCATTTATTTGTTTTTCGTTTTTAAAAAAAGAAACAAAAAATCCATTTAGTAATGATAATTCTGATATATATTTTTTAAAACAAGAACAAAAATATAAGAGACTCGGTGTTATGATCAAGGTCGAAGTTGGGTTTCAATACCGGGGTCAGAGTCAGATCGGGGTTGGGCTCTAAGAACAAGATTGGGTCAAGTTTCAAGATCTTGGTTAGGATCTAGGGCCAGAATCAGGACCAGGTTTGGCTTCCTTGACTGGGGGTAGGGATCCAGGTCAGAGGTGAAGGCCGGGATTAGGGTCTAGGACTAGGGTCAGGGTTAGGTTTGGGGATCAAGGTCAGGATCTAGGAGGGTTTTGAAACTAGGTTTTGGATCCAGAACCGAGGTCAGGGTTGGGTTTCAAGACTAGGAACGTAGTTGAGGTCGGTTTCTAGAACCAAAATCGGGATCTAAAATCTAGGGTTAGGTTTAGGTTTCAAGGCTAGGATCAGTGTCGAGATCCAAATCTGGGACCGAGTTTGAGGTTGAGCTTTGTTACTAGGTCGGGGTTAGGCTCCAAGACTGAGGTCAAAATTGGGATCTAGGACCGGCGTCGAGTTTAAGGAACAAGGTCAGGATCCATGTTGAGCTTACACCCTGTTTCTAGAGTCTGACATCGACCCTAGTCCTAGAGCCCGACTCTGTCTCAAAATCTGACCCCGGACCTGAACCCTACCCCAGTCCCGGTCTTGGGTCCCAATCTTGGTCCCAGAACTTGATCCTGACTCGGGCCCTAGTATTTAAACCCGACAATGACTTCGGTGCCAAATCCTGACTCGGTCCCAAAACCTAACCTTGAACCCATTTTGGATCCCGACCTCGGTCTTAGATCCCAACCCTGACCTCAACCTAGGTCTTAGATCCCAACCCCAACCTTGGTTTTGGATCTTAACTTGGTCTTGAAACCTAACCCTAGATGCCGACCCTAGTCCCAAAGCTCGACCTAGAACCCGAATCCTGACCTTAGTCCCAAATCTTGACACTGATCCCAACCCTAGTCTTGAAACCTGGCTCTGGTCCCATACTGGAACCTGACCATGATCTCAAAACCCGATCTTGACCTTGACCCTAGTCCCAAAACTTGACCCCAACCTTAGTCCTGAATCCCCACTTCAGTCTTAAAACTTGACCTTGACCTTGGCCCTAAATCCTGACCTTGAATGCGAATTCTAGCCCTGATCTCGACCCCAGTCCTAGATCCTGGCCCTGACCTTGGTCTTGAAATCAAAACCCAACCCTAACCCTGACCCTGGTCTTGGAACCAAACCTACCTCGATCTTGGATCCCAACCACGACTTCAAACCCACCCCTGCCCCAGTCCCGGATCCTAACCTCAACACTTACCTTCGGCCTCAGTCATAAAACCTAGCCCTGACCCCTGACTTTGTATTAGGACTGGCAAATCGTGTTATGTGTCGTATTCGTGCCAACACGATTATAACACGACACAATTACACTGAACACAAACACGACACGATTAATAAACGTGCCTAAAATATAAACACGAACATGACACGTCTATAACACAAATAACACGACACGACATGATTAACACGATTAATACACTTATTATAAAAATTTTTTATATAAATTTTTTTTAAAGTTTTGACTAATTAAAATAAATCACTTTTACTATACATTTTACTAATTTTTATTTATAATTTTCACTCTTAAATTTTTTATTTATAATTTTTCCTATAAACTAAACTTAATGTCTAAAACACAGCAATATTTATTTATTATTAAATGTTTAAACTGCATCAATTTTAAAGAGCCCGCCTAGAATCCAAGGCATACTAAGCTCTCAATACTATTTCACACTTCAACAAATGAAGGAATCGTTTTTTCACGCTTCAACAAGTGAGGGAATCGTCTTATATAGACAATAATGAGGGAGAAACTCTCATTCTTTTTCGATGTGGGACTCCAAGAAAGTAGAAATTTTAAAACCACAAAATTACAATAAATAGATTACAAGCACTCATTTGATACCAAAGAGCCTTGCAGCTTGGTGGAGAATCGATGGAGAAAATGAGATTGCATGCCTAGGTGCAAGTTTCGATTCTTGCTGGTGCAAAATTATGACATTTTTTTCATTTTAATACCATAAAACTGCAATAAATATATTAAAAGCTCTTATTTAACAACAAATATTTAGGCAGTATAGTGGTGAATTGGCGGTGAGATTTAAACTTTGCACACCTCAGGTGCAAGGTTCGATCCTTGTTGGTGCAAAATTATGAAAATTTTTTTATTTTAATACCATAAAACTACAAGAAATATATTAAAAGCTCTCATTTAACAACAAATATTCATGCAGTATGGTGTCTTCAAAATTATGAAACTTTTTAATTTTTTTAAGTTTAAATGTGCTATAAACGGGCTATAAACGTATCGTGTTGACACGTTTACTACACGTTTAATTAAACGTGTTAAAGCGTATTAAACGTGCTAGCACGAATCCAACACGTTTATTTTCGTGTTATTCGTGCCAACCCATTTATGACCTAATTAATATATGTGCGTGCCAAACCCATTTATCTTGTGTCGTTCTCGTATTGTGTCATCGTGTCGTGTCCGAAATTGCCGGCCTTACTTTGTATTCCAACCTTGACCCCGATCCTAAAGCTCAACCCCACCTTGGTCCTTAAACCTGACCCCGACATTGGTCCCAAAAACTGACCGAGTCACCGACTTCGGCCCTGAATCCCAACCTCGGTCCTCGAACCTAACCTCAACACTAGTCTTGAGTCCTGACTCTGACCCCTACCTTAATTCTAGAACTGGACCCCAATTCTGACTCCAACTCTAACCTTAGTCATGGATCCCAACCTTGTCCCCATCCTCAAATTTGACCCCACCCTTAACACTAACCCTAGTCCAAAAACCCAAGCATGACTCAATCCCAAACCTCAACCCTAGACCTGAAACTCGACCCCAATTTTGGTCTTGATGTGACACCTTGCCTTTTAGGGCAGTCACTTAACTTTTTTAAATATTATTTCTTAAACATTAATCATACTTACTTAATAAGAAAAATACTGAATAAATTTTTTTTCTTATTTTCCTTTCCTTTTAACATGCTTTGAAAATAACTTAAAAGCAATTACAACTTCTATTGTAACTTGAATTGAGACATTGCTCAACACTTGACTTTTAAACCATTTCAAATAGTTTCTCAAAACTTAATAAGAAACATTTTTTAAAACTTTAATTTTCTTAAAACTTTAAAAACACTATATCAAGTAGTAGGAAAACATTTTCATTAGACAGCATAAACATACTGTAGTTGTATCCATATCCAAATCTTTGCATTTGTCATCCGCAGCACCAAGCTCTTCATACAGGTCCTATTGGTCACCTATAAGACCACATACAGCATGAAGGAACTTTTAATGAGCTTTGGCTTAGTACGTTCAAACATAATCTCACAAATCATTAAAACATGCTTTATAAGCTTTCCTCATAAAAACCTTCCTCTTAAAATGTTTTTCATAAACATTCTTCATAAAACATTTCTTAAACATTTTTCTTAAAACGTCATTCATAAACCTTTTCTTGTAAACGTAAAAATGTTTTTCATAAACATTTAACGTAAAACATTTCTCAAAACGTTTTTCATAAAATATAAATATTTCATAACAAGGAATACAAGCAAAATTAAAATGCATATTTTCATTGTTATGAGTATCCTACAAACATTCATTTCTTACTCTAACTTTATATCTTTGTTCTTTAACTTTCCTTATCTTATAAACTTTAGTATTCGTACCAACATCATTAATCATGAGATTATACACATGATGCTTCTCTTGTGGAAGACTTGAGACCATGAAACACTGAAGTCATAACTTTAACTTTATTTGTGTACCTCACATCAAAGAAGTCATAATTTTGACTTTACGTTGATACCTCATAACAAGAAGGCTGGTACGATACTTACTTATTATCTTTACTTTATCTTCTTATTAACTTTAGCGAGCATAACAAATGCTAACACCTCATATGTAATCACATTTGCAAATCATAACTTGTACTCTTTAAAACATTGTGCATTTCACATGCAAACTTACTTTAAGAATAATAATTGCAAATACATTGCAAACCTTTACTTAATCTTTTAAACTTTATGCATATTAAAATACAATCATGCTTCAAATATAATAGCTGCAGGTACATTGCAAATCTTGATTTAAACTTTAAAACCTTTTGTATTCTTTAAAAGCAACTTGCATAACAATTGCAAACACATTTGCAAACTTATATATGAACATTTGAAATGCATTTACTTCATGTTGTATGTGAGGTTTGAACTTACTTGATTCTAGCTCTAGCGTTCCCATCTCATTCATTTTCCTTTCATTAGTCGGCTTTTTTATCCTGACTAAATGACACCTGACTTATTAGCTAACTTTTCATATTACTAATCTTTTTGATTGATAACATAACTTAATCATTAAATATTCATTCCTTTTACATAACTTGTATACTATTGGTTTACTTTCTTTCACATAGCTTTGTAACCCACCAGAGTTACCTTTCCCTTTACTTAACTTCATAACCCATTGGGTTATCATTCTTTTCACTTAACTCTGTAACCCATTGGGTTACCTTTTTCTTTACTTAACTTTGTAACCCACCAGGTTACCTTTCTTTTACTTATCTTGAACATCCCTTGTTAAATTTCTTGTCTCATGTGACAGTTTCGTTACTTAATATATTATGGAACATTTTCTATCTAAGAATGTTTTGCTAATTTGGAGTGTTCAACTCCGTTTTCGCTGTTTCTTCAAAAATGATGATTTACTCCTAATAGGTTTTTCGTCTATTTCGTAACTTGTTAAACTTTTTGCTTAAATCTTCCTCTCATTTCTTACATGTTATGAAAAAATTTTCACTAAAGGGCATCTTCAAATATCGGGCGTTTTGGGTCCGTTTTGGCTTGTTTCATAAAATGATCATTTTGCCGTTAACGTTTTTCTTTCATTCTTTCATTGAATAAACTTTAAATCGTTTAAAACTCAGCATCTATGATTACTCACTACCTACAGCAGTGTAGAAACCCAGCGTTCTTGGTGAAAACTTAGTTTTCACACGATTTTACGATTTTAGCCCGAAACACAAAAATCTTAAGCCCTAGGGACCAAAAACAACTACTTTATATCAAAACATTTAGTTTTTTAAAAGGAATAAAACTTACAAAAGCTTCTGGGTCAAATTCAAAACATTTCATAACGTTTTTATTTCTTGAAATTTTATACTCAAAATTTCGTAAAATTCATAATTCCTCAACCGAGCAGAATTTTGACAAACTATCCACATTTAAACTTTCTCATGGAAATGGTGAAAATGAAAAACATGATCACAAAATTAGTATTTGTTATAGGGAAATTTTTAAAAATAACATTTTTAAAACTTATTTTATATAAATGCTACAAATGTTTTAGTATCACATAACTTAAACAAATAATATGAGTAGTAGTGTGGCACAACTTTCAAGTGTAACATGAATAAATACTATGTTTAAAAGTGTGACATAGCTTGTTATTTTCTCTTTGTCAACCTTGGATTGTTGGGCAAAAGGTTAGGAACTTTACAGATGTGCCACCTTTTTGGAATGTGGATTGAAATATGCCATATGAAAAAAAAAACTACTTAAAAAATGCTACAAGCCATTTATTTTTTTTATAATTTTACTTTTGTATTGCTTCTTGTAAGTAAAAAGTAAAAGGTTCTTTTTACAAGTGATAAAAGTTAATTTACTGTTTAATAAAGTAACAGTGGGCATAAATATCTCCTAAAGTTCTGTCTAGATACAACCGATTTGTTGTTTGGGTCTTATTAGTTTGTAAAGCCCAAAAAGGATACGGATCTTAACCCCCTTAACCCAATAATCAAAATAAAGCCCTACAACAAGCCCATTTATCTAGTTCTCTTTCCTTCCCTTTCTTTCTTATTATTTTAAAATTTTAAAATATTAAAATATGTGATCAAAGTATTGCTATGAAATTAAAATCTAATACAATATTTAAAATATTTTAAAAATATCTTTAATAATATAGTAATTATTTTAGTAATATTATATATTACACTATATAATTATATAGTAATAATTTTAACAATATTGTAATAAGTCCATTTGTCCGGTTAACTCGTATCCTTTCTGCCTTCTTTTTCGTAGTTGAAAACGTCATTTCATTGGTAGTATTGTTGTAGCCCCTACCTGGATACCATAACCTCGCCGATTCTTCGAGAACAAAGCAAGCAGAATTCTGATTGGACGATAATCCGACAGGAAAAATGTCGTCGTTTTTGCAGTCCCTTATCGATCCGAAGAAGAGCTGGCTTGCCGCCCAGCACATGAAATCCCTCTCCAGACGCCTCCGCAACTACGGTTCGCTCTCCTCAAAACCCTAATTTTCGTCTTCCTGTTTTACCTTAAAAGCTTGATTCTTCTTATGCTAATGGTTTGGGATTTCGGTGAAATTAGGGCTTCGATACGACGATCTGTACGACCCGTACTACGATCTGGACGTGAAGGAGGCTCTGAATCGGCTCCCGAGGGAGATTGTGGACGCGCGTCACCAGCGTCTCAAGCGCGCCATGGACCTCTCCATGAAGCACCAGTACCTCCCCGATGATCTTCAGGTTCTTATTTTCTCTTTTTCTATTTCTTACTATCCATTCCCCTTTTCAATTTCATCATTTCTAATTTGTGATTCGATATTTCTTAGTATTCCTTGATTTTTCTGTCTGTTTTGCGCTATAGGGGGTATTCGATGATATTATTTTGGTGCTTAGTACGGAATAGAATCTAAATACAAACGGTGTTACAGGTTTCAATCGAAAAGATGCACTGTTAAGCTCATTTAAGCTTTTGCTAGAGTCTTGGGAGATTTCCTATCAATAAATAGTGATTTTTTAAAAAAAAATTTCTGTGTTATTTAGGGTGAACCATAACTATTGCCTACCAAGTTCTATTTTTTTGTTGTAGCCAATCTCGACACGTGACATTTTGTTTTATCCCATGTGTTTGGCAATGGCTAGCATAACTGAAATTTTGGAATTGGGAGAACATTCTATGTATGCAAGTTCACTTGTTAGTGTTTTTTTTTTTTTCGCATACAGCTTATCTAGAGCATTTTTTTTATTTTTCCGATTTTGTTATCTAGCTAGGAAGATGGGGTGCAATCAGCATTAAATTCTTTTTTTCTTGGCTTCATTTCTTTTGTGGGGTGGAAGTAGGTGGGGTGATTGGTATGATAAAAGATAGCAGTTAGTTACCTATTGAGGGGCAGGTTCCCTCTAGAAACACAGCTCCCGTCTGTTTTGCAGTCGGTATTGCGGTACCCCTTGTTTCAGTCAGAATGAGTCCCCGGGACCCCAGGACATTGGCTTCTGCATTCTCAATGTTTTATTTACTTGGTTTCAGGCGATGCAAACTCCATTCAGGAGCTACCTTCAAGAAATGCTGGCTTTGGTGAGTACAATGCCTATATGATAAGACAATTTTCTGTCATGCTTGCATTTTGGTATCCAAAGTTTTGCTTGCAATTACTAGTCTTTAGCCCTTGGTTTCAAACTTTGAAATCTCTTAACTGTTCTTTCTCTTTCAATCCTTAATTCTCCACTTAGCTAAGCTTTGTCTGTTAACCTTTTTGAATGATCTTGGAGATGTGCTGCATTTAAGTTCATTTTCATATGAATGCTTTCCTTGTATGTAAAATAGAATATGCAGGCTGTAAGATGAATTCTTTCTAGAAAACAGGAATAGGTTAGTAAAATCATTTCGCCCTTTTTGGTTCACTGTGAAACAGCCATAGTAGTTGTTTTTATAGATTGATAATCTATCTAACGGGGGCAAAGAAAGGGGTGAAGAAAACTTGTCACTAAAGTTTTGCAGAGAGGCAGTTTCTTCAATTGCGGAAATGAAAAGTAGATTCTTTTCTAGGGAATAGTGACAGAGTCAACATGAGCAGGTAATAATTTTTAGGACACAATTACTTATTACTAGTGCTCGATGATCATAAAGGTGGCTTATATCATGGCCGCTCTTATCCAATGGCTATGCTTTCAAATGTGGCTTTGTGGTATGCAGACAGCAACAAACTACTTTAAAGGGAAGGGAAAGTTAACTAAAGATTATTGAATTTGTCATGGATGAGGCATTAAAAAAGACGCTGTTCTTGTACATATATTGAACTAAAGATCTAGTCTTTGATACTATTTGGTGTAATTCCTATATATTTATTAAATATATTGCTAGTTAAAACTGCTACTATGGCTATCTTATTGCGCATAGAACAATGCAGCTGCCAGGAGAAACAATGGATGTTGAAGTAGAACTGTTATAGTTGTTTTTCTGCCAATATGACGTGATATTGCAGTAGTAAAAAAATGAATTTTGAAGTAAAACTATTTGTTGCATTTTGGTCGAGCAAGAAATATCTACCAAAAAACTATTTGCTATGGTCGTTTCACAACTAGTAGAACAAAATATTGCAATACAAACAATGGACGTCGATCAAAAGAGGATGTCGGGCTTGTAAGTTTGTATTGGATCTCTGCTAAAATCACTGTTGCCTCTTCTCTTTTGCAGGTGAAGCGGGAGAGAGCAGAACGTGAGGCTTTGGGAGCTTTGCCCCTCTACCAGCGCACCATTCCCTGAGCATCTTATTGCATGTTGCAACTATTGTTAACTAGAGGGGATCTCTGAACATAGTTGCAATTGCATTTCTTATAGATGTTTCAATACAAGGAGTGGAGATGTTTCCTCTTCTAGAGGTTCTTTTCGTATTACTTGTCTTCTGGCGTCTGAAAGTAATTGTCTGGATGGTTGGCGGACACCGGTTGCCCTTTGTTTTGAATGATAATAATAACGGAGGACTCAACGTTTCGGTTTATATGTCTTCCCTTCGGTAATTTGATTATTTTGCGGCTATCTGTTTATCAACTTGGCAAAACTCGTGCTAGTTTCAGCAGTTATTGGTTAAAACTTAAAAAAGTGTTTAGCGCCTGAATTCTTTAGAACTTTTTGTTATAGTTGTCTAAGATTTGTGTTCTATGTATTTCTTGTAATCAATCGCCTTTTAATCTGAATTTTTTTTGGGGTTATTTAGTTCTTGAAGATTCTATAAATTGAAGGATGCGTTTGGCACAACGATTCAAATAAAAAATTTAAAACTCAAATTGAGTCAGTTTGAGAAAAACGGTTAGACAATGTTCTCGCATAAAATTAAAAAAAATAATAAATTGTTCTAATCATAAAGGTTGGAGTAAAAAACTCAAACTCAAACTCAAATTGAGTCTGTTTGACAAAAAAGGTCAGACAATGTTCTCTCACAAAAAAAAAAAAAAAAAAAATTTGTTCTTGTCATAAAAAAAACAGTTTTAACC
The DNA here is from genome assembly GCA_946598075.1 of Artocarpus hirsutus. NCBI lineage: Eukaryota > Viridiplantae > Streptophyta > Magnoliopsida > Rosales > Moraceae > Artocarpus > Artocarpus hirsutus. The sequence goes on from CAMOHE010049163.1 coordinate 123,172, forward strand.
AGTCTCCAAAATAGATGCTAAGATTTAAATTCTTGTTTGGTAAGACTTAAATTTAGATATGAAAGAAACTAGGTTGAATTTTCGTGCTATTTTTTTCTTCAGAAATTTATATTAAATTGCTACGAAAGAGGTGAAGGATAAAGGTGTCCAATCAAAAGAAAATCTTCCATCTTTTTCTTTTTTGGGGGCAACTCATTTGGAGTCTTAGACTTGGAAAACGTTTTATTTGATTCCTGGTGCTCGTTAGAAGGAAGATTCTAAACCTCAAAACGAAAGTTGTTTTTGTGATTCTTTTGGGGGCACTGCGTCGCCGTGTGTCAACGTGAAAATAAATGAAATTCCATATGTCTTTTGAATTGTTGCCTTCAGTGCAGCGGCAGAAGGATAACAGAATTCTATCACTACTCTTCTTATTGCTTGGAAAACAAAAGCAAGAACAAAAACGGCTCAAATCTTCAATCTAGGAGTAATTTAAATAACAAATGTGATAGACTGTAAAAAAAGGAATCATCGTCATACACAAGTCCTTAAAAGGTCAGAACTCAACGCTGATTTAACCTCGTCCTCAAGGCTGTTGCTAACATATTTCCTTGATGTGTCACAGAGGAGACAAAGTGTGGCCAGATGAAGATATGGTAGCTCAAAGTCTTTCCCTGCCATATTGTGTATGTTCATCATAATTTTCATAATCTCATCCCCTCCCAACACCAAACAAAACCAAATTTCACATCCATAAATTTCTCCCCTCAATTATTCACAAAAGAGTATGTCCCTATCACCCTCTCCATGTGCCGACGCAACCTATATTTTTCCAAGGTAACAACAGATGTGAGTCCCCATGATTTGTTGGGGACTTGTCCTTGCAAAATTTTCCGCCGTATTTCACACTTTGAGAAAAAAACAAATAAATATATATATATGGGTGTGATTTTGAATGATTATATTTCTAATAGTTACTGTTATTATTAAATATTAACTCTGTGATATAAATCGATTAGTTATGATTAATTGGATAGTTGACAAAAAAATTTATGTTAATTAATGAAAATAAATTATTAATTATTATCAAAATATACTCTTATTAAATTTATAATTATTAAAAACATAATCATTAAAAACAAGTCTATAAATATATATATATATGTCTATATATATATATACATACTTTTGAGAAACCAAGCAACGGTAGGCTATAGATATGTTGCTTGAGATTTTGCCTTGTTTTGGATTTTTTCCTCCATTTGTGGCCAATGAGATAGCAAGATGCTTGAAACTTTGGGAGAAGATCATAATAAAGTGTATATATGTGGAAGAAACAGAAACTAGGATTCATATTGTGCCCATTATTAATCATTGGTATTCGTTATCAATAAATTACTTTACTATTACCTTGTAACGAGTGGTGACAATTTGAGGTTTTTATCATCTCTTTTTTTTTTTTCACTTAAACAAATATTAAAGGGTGAATTTGTCATCTCGGATCAGATGGAGTTCTACTTGGGAGGAAAGAATTTTGACAAAAAGGATAAGAACAAGGCTGTCAGCTTCATCAATATATAGAGTTTATGAATCGAGTGGGTTTTGGAATAAATTTGCTTAATGGGAATTCTATCTACTGTTGGACATTCCATGTGATCCCATGAGCCCCATGCTTTAATGGGGAGCAGTTCGCACAATAATAAACCACCCTCCTCTTTGTCTCTTGGATTACCATCTCAGATAACTTTCTCACTCTCTTTTCACTACTGGTGGTGAGTAAGATAGTATATAATCTAGACTAGATTTCTATATCTCTATATATTATACATATTAAAAGATTCCCATATTCTTCAATTTTCTTCTTTCTCTTTCTTCTTTTACATTTGCCTTTTTTTTTTTTTAGGATTTAAAATTTGAATAAATTTTATAAATTCTTCCTAAATTGTGAATTGTGAAAACGCCTTCCGAACTTTAAAACATGTCTATTGTACCCGTTTGTCTATAGAACGACTCCAAATCTACTCTCCCCGTGAAAATCCGTCAAATTTTTGGAGCACTAGGCTTTTTGAGGCTTCATGTTTATATTCCACAACTGCTCTTCATTCGCAAACTCAAGATTAGGATTGACACAATTTCTAATATGATTATAAAGGTTTCTACTTTTTTTTTAATTTCAAAAAAAATTTCTCTGTAAAAGTGACGAATGTCTATCTTAAAGCACATCAACATTGCTAAGTTGAGGATGATTTTTATCAAGAGAAAAAAATTAAGAGAGGCCATTCTTTTTGCAACATTTTTTTAAATAAGTAATTCAGCCAATATGCTAAAATGCTTTGTTAGCAACCCTTTTACTTCTTTTATTTTTCAAGGAGAGTGGGAAATATACACATCCTTGTAAATCAGCCATTAGATCCATAAGGACTCTGTGGGGCCTACTTTGATCAAAATTTGAGAGTGGAAACTACAACTCCTTTATGAAACAGCCCATCAAACAAGAAGTGGTCTAATCATGAACTTCTCTTCTGCAGACAGCTTCATTAAATGCGAGCAACGTGGACAGCTCAGCCACCATCCGATTTGGCCAAACAATAGAAGCTAGAGAATTGGGGTGGCTTGTCTCTTTCCATCGAACGTGTATGCGTTGGATCAAACTCGATACCCGAAGGTTTCATTCATTGGAATCCCACGCCGCTTCTCAATGCAATGCATGGAATGGATGTTGGATTTTCTTTAGATTTGTTGTAGTATTTGGTTTTTTTCATTTTTATTTTTCTTTTTGGGTAAATAATCTAAACGAGAGTAGGCAATCACAGAATTAATTTCCACGTAGACTAAAAATAAGAGAAAAACTTGTCATGAAGTCACAACATTAGAAGCTACTAATACAACGTTTGAGAATTTGATTCAAAATTCCTGTTCGTATTGATTTTGCTTCAAAATTTGTTCTTTCAAAATTTAAATTGTTACAACTCAAACCAACGATATCTCTTTCTAATTCATTTTTTTGTGATAAAATAGTACATAAGAGATGTTCAATCATTTAAAACCATTCAAGAAAACATTAAAAAAAAATCCAATTTCAAAGAAATTAACATTTTATTTTCAGTAGCCAAAAAAAATAATAATAATAATACCATTCAAAGCCAAAAACGGTTCCACATAAATTAACGATTTTCCAATGTGGCCAAACCAGACAACAGAGAGATGACGCTTGACAACTAATTAAAGTAACCTGGAAATCTTGACGTTTTTCCCAGAAATCATGTTTCGTTGGTGAAGA